>LNAC01001336.1:41947-56594 GCA_002007465.1 Ailurus styani | reverse complement strand
GGTGGGGGGGGTAGGTAGGGGGGGGAGGCACCAATCCAGGTGCATCCCTATGTGAGCCAGCAGGCAGGTCCACCTTGCCAGGGGAGTGGGAGTCATGGCACAACCCCCCGGTGTGCCTTCTCTCCAGACGGAGCAGCCGCAGCCCCCATCTGGTTCTCCATCCCTGCTCCTGCTGGACCCTCAAGTTCACATCCATTACCCTAGCAAGTCCTCTGAATCTAAAACCATCTTTTCTCACGTGACCATGTGGAGGCTGCTCACCCTTCTCTCAAAGAGGCAGGTAGCAAAGGTAAGGTTTGAATATTCCAAAAATTTGTAATTAAACAGAAAGGACTCTGAGATCAGGAGAAAGGCACGAACTTGCCAGAACACCCTGGACCGCTACCGGTAGCCCACCCTGGAGAGCATTTTCCTGTTCACAGTGTGTCTTTCATTTGTATTTTATCCCATTAAATACTCTCCATGGCCTTGAGAGGTAGCCTTTATTGGTTTTTTTCACAGCTGAGGAAACTGAGCCAATACAGGTGTGCGAGTCCAGAGAGGGGGTGCCAAACTTCCAGGGGATGCTGAGGTATCCCTAGCTGTGGGCTTCTCTCACCGACAGCTCTACCATCTACAGGCTCTACCGTCCAGAGCGGTTAAAGCAGCTAGTCATGAAAATCTGACACCGAGAGAGAAAATACGAAATGACATAACTTCTAACTCTAAACAGCCAACAAATTAAACAATATAGTTATGTAAAGGCTCTGGCATTAGTAATGATACCATACAGTGCAGCTCCAATCTAGGACACGTTTGAGAATGACAGGGGACAAACAGAAACACTGGTCACCTCATGGAGAGTAAACTGCTTGAAAAACGAATTCCCATGACTGTCAAGTTTCAGGTAGTAGTCTTATGAGCACAGCTACTGTGGCTGCCTTTGAGACGCATAATGTGATAGTTAAAATGTATGATGTGTTTAGCCAAGATGGATTTCCTATATATTCTTGCCTTGAAAAGATTCTTCGATGAAAAGCCTTTTTTTGAATTATTGGAAGAGCTATATAATCATAAGGGAAGGAGGCAATAATTCCATTTGAAGCGGCGAAGAAAATTTTATGGAGGACGTGATGTTCAAATTCAACTCTGAAAGACCAGTAGACCATCTATAGTAAGATAAAGAAAAAGAGCATTTTGAGGCTGAGGGAATCGTTTGCACAAATAATAAAGCGAGGCAATATTATGGAAGTAGAAAATGCCATGTTATGCTTGGAGAACAGTGAATGGTCCTGACTTTAAGGGCAATTTTTATGTTTTTTTTTAAATTTAATTATTTTTCTCTCCAAGAGGAAATGAGTACAGATTCCACGGTAAGTTTATTAACACACAGTGTTATCTCCTTTAGCATGGACAATTCTCCCAAGAGGTTAAATATTTATGAAGTTGCATTTTCTTCCAGATAAAAGATAAAATTTGCTTTAAGTAATATTCAATATAAGAATTACAATGCTGATTAAAAAGGGTCTCAGTTACAATGCCGGATAACATTTGATGTAATTATCGCCAAAGTTCCCGAATCAGCAGAAGACCCTGCACATAAGTAAAAGCCTAGAATTGGAAATGGCTCAGACCTGATAACAACAGAACTGGGAACAAATGAAAGAGCAAATATCTCTATTCAAATCAACAGATCACAATGCCTTTCTTGTGCAGTTAAGTGTTAAAATTGCCATATTTAATTCCCTGCTCAAGTTCATGCACAGTGAGATAGTGAGTCACGATGAGATAAGCAGCCTGGGTCTCAATGCCTTTGTGATTGCCTGACGTTCAGAAAGCATCCGAGAAGTGTCGACCTCACAGGAGCAAAGAAAAACTTAGGAGACTCTTGTTCACTTAATCCATTTACTTAATGCATACTGAATGAATACAGAAATTAACGAATCGAACACAAGCAGAAGGAGACCGTAGATTGTGAGGCTGAGTAGCAGGAAGAGTGGAGATTATCACTGTAAAAGTAAGAGTGGAAATAATTTAATTTTGCAATAGCTAGCAGAGCCATGAAACCATATGCTATTCAATCATTCTACAAATTTTTCTTGAACACACTATGTGCCAAGAGGTTCTCGGGACCCAGCAATAAATAAAGCTCCTGCCCTCTTGAAACAAGACAATAAAAATGCATACATCAATCAATTTCAGCAGTGATAAATACTATGAGGAAAGCAGCAGGCTGGGAGTTCAGAGAGGCAGTCGTGCTAATTTAGATCAGAGAAAGTGTCTCTTATATCTCAATCATTTTCCAGTTTACACAGCACTTTCATCAACTTGGTTATTTCACTTAACTCTGACATCAGACTGTAATTTAGATATGATTCCCACTTTTGCTGATGAGAGGACCTAGAGAAATTGAATGAATCGCCCTGCGAGGGGTGATCATTGTTAAGAAAGGTAACATTTGTTGTTCACCTGGGTATCAAACACCTGTCAAGGTGCTCTACAAATGTCGTCTTCTACAATCCTCATATGATGTTTGGTGTTTCTGCTTCTCTTAAAAATCCCTACTGTGGGTTTGAAGTTATTTTCCAAGGGAAAAAGTCAGCAAATGGCAAGCAAAGTCTAGTGCAATGTGGTGGATTCCAAATCCTGTTTCCATCCTACTTCATGGGGCTTTCTTCGTCTTGGTCAGGATCTTTAGAAAGAATAAATACAGGTTGCCTATTCCTTCCCCGGGGGAGAAGAAGCATTGTATAAGCAGGGGGTTGGGAAGTCGAATGGAGCAGTGTTATATATTTGTAAATTCTTTATGACATGATAATCACCTTATTTTCATATCTTTCCTTTTTTGAGAACTACTAAATGTTCACTAAGAAAATCAGGGTAGTGTCTAAATTCCCAGTACTAGGGATGTTTACATTCACCCCAGGCTGGTTTCTATGATATAAATGATAAAGAGGTTTGTTTTTCCTGCTAAGTTCTATAATATTTGTGTCTCTTTCCTTATCACCATGGGTTCTTTGTATCTGTCTTCTTTATTGAAATGCCCTTCCTACTGAAGTAAATTTCCTGTCCTTCCTTTAAAAAAAAAGATTTTATTTCTTTATGAGGCAGGGAGGGAGAGAAAGTGAGTGAGGGGAGTAGGGGGGAGGGAGAGGGACAAGCAGACTCTGTGCTGAGTGCGGAACCTGACACCGAGCTTGATCCCAGAGCCCTGAAATGATGACCTGAGCAGAAGCCAAGAATCCGAAGCTCAACCCAACTGAGCCACCCGTCATCCCTCTCCTTCCTTTCTACAGGAAGGAAAGAGAGGGGTGGGGAGAGGATGGCCAAGAGTGGAAGACAACACACAAAAGGAAACCAAGTATCCCTGCTACTCAGAATGAGTTGACACATCCGAATTATAAAATACACCAGATATACAAGCCTATGTCTAACAGAAACCACCAATGAAAATGAACAAATTCTAAGTGACACCAATGTTGTACAAGCACCTACCAAAGAGTTTAAAAGAAGTTAATTTTAGTTTTCTCCCAGAGACAAATGAAGGGATAGTATCCATTGGCAAACAAATTTCTAAACAAACACAGATTTTAAAAAGTCTATATAGAAATCATTAACAATATTTGAAATGAAAGATACAGTAATTAAACTAAAAACCAAAACCAAAACAAAACAAGAAAACTTCCATGATCAAGACTCTTGTTCTTCTGTCTCCGAAGTGCTTCTGAAAACTGCTAAGTGTATCATTCAGAATCAGTCTTTGTTCTTTAATGCTGACAAATTGAGGAGACAAACAACATAATGGGAGAGTAAAAACCACAGGCAAACTGACAATGGAAACAGAAAACTCAAATCATCAGTAAATATTTAAAAATTTGCTTAATCTCACTCTTCCACTGGAAATGCAACTTGAAACACTAACAGTACCTTGTTTCCCACAAATCAGAGCAGAAAAATTAAAACATCTAACAAAAGTGAGTGTGGGTAAGCCTGTGACCCTGGAAAGCACCACTGTCTACAGGTACTTAGCAAGCTGATGGAGCTTCTATACCAGCCAGGAGGAACATAAATTGGTGCATCTGTTTGCAGAGCACTTGGAAATATCTAGAAAAGTTGAAGCCACAGACACTTTTTAATCCAACATTTCCATTTCTAGATATCTACCCTGGAGAAAGCTCATGTGCATAAGGAGAATATTCAAAATGGCATCACTTATAATAACAAACAAAAGCACAGAAATTAGTCATTAGAAGGAGAAAAGATAAACAATAAATCAATGCTATGCTATGTTTATTCATTACAGTATATAGAGAAGTTAAAATTTAAATGAATGAAAGTTTGGTATATGAGCATGGATATATCTCAAAACCATTATATTGAGATGACCTACAAGTCACAAAAGGATATGTCCCACATGATACCACTTATAAAAATTTAAAAACATATAAAATATGTCTTTATAGATACATACATGAGTGGTAAAAATATCAACACCTATTTGAAGGAAGTTCAGGATCATGGATCTCTAGAAAGAAGGAGTAAAAAATAAGTTTAATAGGGAAACATGAGATTTTAAGTGTCTCTGTGATATTTTATTTCTTTAAAACATTTGGTGGGAGCCAAACTATGGAGAGAATGTAGATATCCACCAATAGATGAATGGATAAAGAAGATGTGGTATATATATATATATATATATATATATATATATATATATATATATATACATATATACATATACATATATATACATATATACATACACACACAATGGAATATCATGCAGCCATCAAAAATGATGTCTTGCCATTGCAATGACGTGGATGGAATTAGAGGGTATTATGTTATGTGAAATAAGTCAATCAGAGAAAAACAATTATCATATGATCTCAGTGATATGAGGAATTTGAGAAACAAGACAGAGGATCATGGGGGAAGAGAGGGAAAAAAATGAAACAAGACAAAACCAGAGAGGGAGACAAACCAAAAGAGACTCTTAATCTCAGGAAACAAACTGAGGGTTGCTGGAGGGAAGGGGGTGGGAGGGATGGGGTGGTTGGGTGATGGACACTGGGGAGGGTATGTGCTATGGTGAGTGCTGTGAATTGTGTAAGACTGATGAATCACAGACCTGTACCCCTGAAACAAATAATACATTATATGTTAATTTAAAAAAAGTGGTAGGAGACAAATAGAATAATGGAAGAAGACAGAGTTCCCCCAAACCAGCACAGCTCTAGATGGTCACCTGACTTAGTACAGAGAAGAGGCTTCAGTGCTGTGGGACTAGGGTGGTCTTTTCTCTACAAGGTACATATTGCAGGAATTGATAGCCATAGGGGACCCAGTGAATCTTGAACCCCACATAATACTAAAAGCAACATCACCTCTAGGCATACTGTAGGCCTAAATGTAAAATAAAAGTAATAGAACTTTAAGAGGAACATAGGAAAATATGTCTATGACCATATGGTAGGCAAATTTTCCTAAATACGATACCAAAAAAAATCTAATCCTAGAAAAAATGACACACCGGACTAAGAATTTATGTTTATAATATCATGAGTGTGAAAAGTCAAGCCACAGAGACACTATTGAAATGCATCTATTTGCATATGTCAAAATGCATTTGTGTATATACAAAGGACTCCTATCCAGAAATAAAAAGAACTACAATTAAACATTTTTTCAAAAGAGAGATGACCTCACAGAAGAAAAAGGGGGAGGGCAATGAAACTTACCAGGTAATTCACAAAAGACAATATCCAAGTGGACCAAAAAAAAAAAAAAGACTCATGTTTATTAATCATCAGGGAAACACCAATTAAAATCACAAGGCAATAGTGTTCCATACACATCCAAATGGCTACAACGCAATAGAGAACATACCAAATGTTACCAATGGTGTGAAATGGCAGGAACTTTCATACACTGCTGATGAGAATGCAAATCAGTTCACTTTGGAAACTCTTTAGTAGGATTCTGGAACCTAGAAATTCCACTCCTAGGTGTATACTCAGCCATTCACTGAAAGACACATCCAGGAATATTCACAGCTCCTTTATTCACGGCCGCCCAAATGGAAGCAACCCAAATGGGCATCCACAGCAGGCTGTGAGATAAACTTGACATATCTGTGCAGGTGCATTCTGTACAGCAATAAGAAGGCAACCCCACAAAGACACACCATGACAGAGCTGAATTTCACAACATAATGAGCAAAAGAAGTCACACAGAAGACAGTTCCTACTGTATGATTCTAATTACACCAAGTTCAGACACTGGGAAAACTAATCTTTTGTACTACAAGTCAGTCCAGCCTGGAGCCAGGAAGCTGCAGGGAGGGGAAGGGCCCCAGGGAGTGCCACACTGGTCCTCCTCAAGGCTTGGTCTGGGTGTGGATTGCACGGATGAGTTCACTTTGTGAAAATTTATCAAGTTGATTCTACGTCAAAAAGTTTTCAAAGTCTTCAGAAAAGCAAAGACAAGGGTAAAGCTTGTGGAAACAAAAGAAGGAATGCAGGCTGGATCCCGTGAGGACTGAAGCAAAGAGAAAAGGCCAGCAGCAGCTTTGGGAAGAGGGCAGGCAACGTCTACCTTTCTCCTAGGCGCCTTTTATCCACAGCGGTGAGGATGCTGGCTCTAGTCCTTGGAGCTACCAGCAGAGAGAAAGAGCACTCTAAGTTCATCATGAGAACTAAAAGATTTTAAGGTGCATGTGTTTCTAAAGCACACTCAATCTTTCTATTTGATGCAGACAAAGTCTATACAGTGGAAGATGCACGGAGGCCTGTGGCTTTTTCTATTGATACTGAAATGTGGCCTTGGCTCTGTTTAGCTCTTAAAGGAGATGTTTTAAATTGCTCAGATGCAAAATGGAAAACTCTCCAGGCTGAGTTGTTAAAGCTCTGTTTGGGATGAACCAGAGAAGCTGATTCTCTGCCATATCTGTGCATTGGTTTATGCAAAGCACCACAGACAAAGTTCTCTCTGCAAGTTCTTTGCTCTCTTTGCAAAGGATTCTGAAACAATACACTGGGCCCCCAGGTCCACTGCAAAGGATTTGAAAACCACTAGCGTAGATCAACCTCAATATTTTACAGATTCACACACTTTTTTGCTATTTCATGGCTCATGGGCTGGATTATCGCCCAGGAGTATGGCTGAGGAGAGAAGAGATTTGGGTAGGAAGCCCCGTGGGATCCAGGAAAGGGGCCACAACATCAACATTTGGACTCAAGGCTCCTGCCCTCCCAGGAAGGGCTGTTTCCAGTCCCACTGCCCTACTTCTCCTCCATACCCCTGAAATATAGGGTACCTTCTTAAGTGACTTAAAACTGTGAAGCCCAAAGTAAAATGTTCAGGGAAAGACTACTTATCTAGTTGCCAAAATGACAAAAATTTGGACAAGATAGGAGTAAAGTGTGGCAGGGAGGTTTTTTGGGGTTTTTTTGTTTTGTTTTGTTTTTTCCTTCTTTCACAGTTGGGAGAAGGTGAAAAAAAAATGTTTTTCTACCATTCTTCACTTCCAAAATACAGGTCAGATCTGCATGATCGGTACCAGGAAAGAATCAAGGAGACATATGGTCCTTTCAAAGGAAAGATAAATAGGAAGGCCATAATATTAAATGTTCCCTCTCTTAGACTTTAACTTTCTCCAAACAAGACAAATGTGGTTTCCAAACAACAGCCAAGTTGCAGTAGGGCAGTCTCACGTGTTACACTAGATAATTAGAATGTCAGAGATGCTCTGGGCAGAAAGGACATGTTGTCACCCTGGAGGACCTTCCCATCACAGAACATTCTCTCCATAGTACACTGCACAAGTGATCATGTCATTGTTGAACAAAATTTCTTTCACAGAAGTTCTCTACTAAATTAAGCCAAAATGTCCCTCCCTGTAATTTTGGTCCTCATGCTGAAATTTTGCCTATGGGAGAATCATATTACAAGTGTAATTCCTCTTTACTTTGACAGGTCTTTAAGGATTTAAAAACCACAAGTGTATCACCTACTCTTAGCCTTCTCTTGTCAAAATTAGAACCTGATCCCCTAAGATGTGTTTCATTTGCCAGTCAGTATAATTTTTTTTCAAAGACCAGCTAAGTGATAAGACCTAACCTTTATTTTTGGCTTATAAAATTAGTTAATGTTCACTGTAAAAAATAATCTTGAAATCCACATAAACATGAAGACATAATAAAAATCACCAGTAACTCTATTACTCTAAAAAAAGCTACCGTTCTGTTACATATTTCTTTGAACAAGTTTCTATGCGTATTTGTAAGTAAATGGGTCCGTATCATACATGTTTGTCTCAAACCTTAAAAGTTCACTTATTACATAATGGACATTTTTTCTTATCAAAAGTGGTACATTGACTAGACTTCAGTTCTGGAAAAAGATGACATAAGACTCAGTTTTCTTGTTCTCGGTTCAACTTAATACCCTGGAAATTATTCAGCAGACAATGATAAAAGGGCCTTGAAAGCTGGAAGCAAAAAGGTGGACTGGTTTGCCTTCCTAAGAATGAGGAACAAAAATGCGATGAGTTCGCTGAGTTACAGTCTTGTCTCTCAAATACCCTAGCGCGGCCTCTGGAGAGACCAGAACCCAAAACCACACTGGCAAAGAGAAACACGAACAAGCAAACCCCGCTTTGTCTGGTGAAAGGACTGGTAAAGAGAAGCCCTTCCCCATCTCTCTCTAAACCAACAAGTGGTCTGACCCATGTGAACCAGAGCAGAGAATCCCAGGCCATCCCAATTCCTCCCCACAACCAGGCACTGGCGAGCAGATGACAGCAGCATCAGCATGGAAGCCTGTGTCTCCTTGATCTTCACCCAGCTCCACCCAGTGACATAAGACACTCAGATCCAATGGGTTTCTGCCCTCCCCCACAACACACACACACACACACACATACACACACACACACATGGAGAAGGTGTCCCAGTGATTCAGGTAATTCAGGTAAATGCCTTTCCCCCATGCATATGTCACCAGCTGGTATTGAGTTAGAAGTCCCGTGAGTGCCAGGAAAAGGAGGAAGAGGAGAAAGAAGAAGAAGGAAAAAGAAAAGGAGGAGAAAAAGAAGGAAGAGGAGGAAGGAGAGGAGGAGAAGGAGGAAGAAGAGGAGGAGGAGGAGAGGTAAAAGGAGGGGTAAGTAGGAGGGGCGGGAGGAAGGGGGTGGAGAAAGAAGAGGAGGAGGAGACAACATTGCAAGGGTTCTGAACACTAAATTGTCGTTGGAAATAAAGCTCATAAAAATAGGCTGGAACTTAAAATGATAAACCTGAACAAAGCTACTGCTGGCTAAAATAGAATATTTAAATAGGATCAAGCATCTCCTAACATAATAACCAAAGTGTCCAGAATAAAATAAAGCATTACTTGCACAAGAAACCAAGAAAATGACAATGTGAATGAAAAAGTCAATCAATTGATATCAACATTGAGATGAATCAGATGTTAGGATTATCTAAGGATTTTAAAGCAGCTGTTATAAAAATGTTTTAACAATCAATTACAAATTCTCCTGGAAAAATAAGAAGGAAAATATAGTCAATCTCAGCAAAGACATGAAAATTATAAAAAGGAATTAAATATGGAAAGATATAACTAAAAAAATAAAATAATCAAAATTTAAATTGATCTGGATGGACTTAATAGTAGAGTGAAGATAACAGAGGATGGAATCAGTGAGCTTGCAAACAGATCAATAGAATGTACTCAATCTGAACAGAGGGAAAAAATAGACTGAAAAAAAATGAACAGAGCCTCGGGGATCTCTGGGACAATAACAAAGAAAAAAAATCAAATATTTATCATTGGCGTTCCAGGAGGAGAACGAGTGTGGGATTGAAAAAACACTTAAAAAAATCATGACTTCAAATGTTTCAAAATTGCCAAAAGGCATAAACATACAAATTCAAGAACTTCACATTGGATAAATTCACATAGGATAAATGAACTTCACATAGGATAAATTCACATGAATAAGTTCATGTGAAGACACAACATAATTAAATTTCTTACAACTAAAGACAAAGGGAAAAATCTTAAAAATTACCAGACAGAAGAGACACATTATGCATAATGGAACACTAATTCAAATGACAGTAGATTTGCCCCCTGAAATCATGGAGGCCAAATGATGTGGCACCATATTCTTGCAGATGTGGAAAGAAAAGAAAGGTCAACCCCAAATTCTGTATCTGGCAACACTATCCTTCAGGAACAAAGGGGGAAGAAGGATATGTCTGAGAAGATATTCTCAGATGAAGGAAAACTAAGAGTATTCATTGGTGGCCCACCTACCCTTCCAGAATGGCTCATAGAAGCTCTCCAGCAGAAAGTTAACAATATTGTAAGTGGTCTGGAGCCACCGTAAATAAAAGAGGGATAACAGAATGGGTGAAAACAAAAACAAACATAAAAGCGTATCTTCATCTCATGAATTCTTTTAATCATATTTCATTTTTATATTATTTATATTATAACAAGATGGGATATATGCTCAATGCATATAGAGAAAATACTTAAGACAATTTTATTTTAAAAGTGGGGCAGTAGTTTGCAACAACGTGGATGGAACTGGAAGGTATTATGCTGTGCGAAATAACTCAATCAGAGAAAGACAATTATCATATGATTTCTCTGATATGAGGAACTTGAGGGGCAGGGTGGGGTGTCGTGGGGGGTAGGGAGGGAAAAATAATGAAACAAGATGGGATGGGGAAGGAGACAAACCATAAGAGACTCCTAATCTCACAAAACAAACTGAGGGTTACTGGGGGGTGGGAGGGTAGGGATAGGGTGGATGGGTTATGGACATTGGGGAGGGCTTGTGCTTTGGTGAATGCTGTGAAAGATGTAAGCCTGATGATTCACAGACCTGTACCCCTGGGGCAAAGAATAAAAAAATAAAAAATAAAAAATAAAAAAAAGTGGGGCAGTAAAGGGATCTGAATGGAATATATAGTGTAGATATATAGATAAATAGATAGATAGATAGACAGATATGTGGTAGTACCTAGAGCAATTAGTAAGAAAAGTATGGAAAGTGATATGTTCACAAATATTACAGGTAAATTGAATCTAAATATTTTTAAGTAACCCACATGAAAGCATGAAAAAAAATACAGAGGAAGAGGGATGCCTGGGCGGCTCAGTCACTTAAGTGTCTGACTCTTGATTTCAGCTCTGGTCGTGATCTCTTGGGTGGTGAAATTGAGCTTCGAAGCAAGCTACACAGAGTCAGCCCAGAGTCTGCTTGAGATTCTCTCTCTCTCTCTCTCTCTCTCTAAAATAAATAAATAAATCTTAAAAAAATGCAGAGGAACAGAAAACCAAAGAACAAAAAGAATACAAATAATAACATGGCAGATATGAGCCCTAACATATCTATACTTACTTTAAATGGGGAGGAGCTGTTCCAATTTCCAAAAGGGAGAAAGTATATTCTGATTAGTTTCATGGTTAATCTGGGGGGAAACTCTATAATTACATAAGTACATGTCAGGTCAACTCAGTGGAGACAGAGAGCAGGGAATTTGATGGTGTGGGATGGCATAGCCCATTTTTTGAAACCTACAGAGAAGCAAGTATCAAGTTAATAATTATTTATAACTGTATTTTGGTTATATAAAAATATACAGTAGTAATTAATTACAAAACTCACTAATTTCAAAGCACTTTACATATTTACCCAATATTTATAAAATTAGTAACTAGTATAAGATTTTTAACAAAAATTTTCATGTTTACTCTTTTGATCCTCACATTAAAACTATAAACTAGGTGTTTATAATACTCAACTGAAATTTAAGGAAACCTCTGCTAAAGTTCAGGCTCCCTGCAAGTTACAATCCTGAGACCCCAACCAACACCTTCTAACCCAACTGGCCGTCCTTATTCTACCTTATCATGTCCTTACCCCAGAGATTCCAGGGAATATAGTAACTCTCAGAATTTCTTGCAAGCCTGAAAAGACATGAGAAATCCCAGGATATAGAGTTTATGGTATTACAAACAGTAACCCCACAGGTGTGATTAAGCCATAGCTGGAGAATAAGACCTTCTAGTTTTGGAGAAGGACTTTCTGAATATCCTAAGTTCAATGGAGGGGCTTTCATTAGCTCTTCAAAGGGACTTCTTTCCTCTTCTGATTATTTATCTGAAACAAATGAAAACACCAATTCAAAAAGATATATTCACCCCTATGTTCATTGCAGCATTATTTACAATAGCCAAGATATTCGGGCAACTCAAGTGTCCATTGATAGTTGAATGGATAAAGATGTGGTGTATATATACACAGGGGAATACTGATCAGCCATGAAAAAGAATAAGATCTTTCCATTTGCAACAACATGGATGGATCTTCAGGGCATGATGCTAAGTGAGCTGTCAGACAGCAAAAGACAAATATCATAGTATTTCACTTATATGTGGAATCTAAAAAACAAAACAAACTGTTGGTACCAAAGTGGGGAAGGATTGAGGGGGATGAGCAGGTAAATTAGGTGAATGGGATTAAGAGGTACAAACTTCAAGTTGTAAAATAAGTCATGAGAATGTAATGTAGAGCAGAGGGAATATAGTCAATAATATTGTAATAACCTTGGATGGTGACAGATGGTAACTAGATTTATCATTAGGATCATTTCATAATGCATGCAAATATTGAATCACTATGATGCAGACCTGAAACTAACAAGATGTTGTATGTCAGGTATACTTTAATAAAAAATATTTAAAATGTAACACACATGTATTAAACATCTGCATGCAAGGAACCATGCAGGACATTGTGTGGAAGGACAGAGTTCCTTCCCCCACGAAGAATGGAAAAGATGAATAAATGCCTGGGTCACTGTACCAGGGAAGCAGAGCCAGTCTGTGTGCTGTAGGATAGGGATTGGTTACAGGACTTTGACCTTCACAAACTGTGGAGTTGCTCAGGGAAATGAAGATGTGGTAGGGGAGCTGGAAAGTCAGAGGAAAGGTCACCAACCAACCTGTCTGACCCACTGGTTTGGGTGGACAAGTCAGAACAGGAACAGGTGTTTGGGGGCCAGCAAAGGGAGAGCTTCTGGAGAAGGTCTGGGCGGCCATGACCACTGCTGATCCATCCCTAAGTTCTGGTAGGAAACCTGGCATGGCCATTAGTCAGCAACAGCAGCAGTCAGGGAGATGAGCTGGAGGCAGAAAATAGGGAGCAAGGACGGGACCTGCACATGATCCTGGCCCCCTCAGCATCATTCTGATAGCTCTATTTAACTGGGTGAAGACATTCAGAGAATATGAGCAACTGCTTTCCTTCCTCCTTCCAACACATTACAAGTTCCTCCTTGGGCCAACTTGAACTTGGAACGAAACAACAAAGGAGATTCTGGGAAATGTTGGTCCTAGAGTGACTATGTTAACAATAAAAATCCAGTACAACCAGTTAGACCAAGGGCGTGCTATAGCAGAGGTACAAATAACATATAATAGGAGGAGGGAGGGGGAGAGAGACGGGGGCTCTGGAGCCAGGTTTAGGGAAACTCTCGGACTCCACATTTCTGAACTCTTGTCTTTATTAAAATACTTTGCTCTGGTGAGAATGATGTTAGATCTTTGTTACAGCACTTACTGTGTGATGTTGGGTGAGTTACTTAACCTATATGAGACTCAGGTGTGAATGGAGAAGAATAAAATATACCTCAAGGAATCACAAAAATCATGAAAATTATAAGGCTCATGGTACACAGCAGCTACTCGACAAACACACCTTCTCCCCCACTTTACCTTCCTCCTCTTGTTTTTCTGCTTCAGAGGCTGACAGTCAATCTTTGGTCATGGGTCAACTCTGGTATCCACCAATGACTCTGGTGGATACACAGAATCTTGCTAAATGCTCTAATAATCCTGAAATACACCATGCCCTCTGAATTTCCTTTTTAATTTTTTTTAATTTTTTTTTAAGATTTTACATTTATTTGAGAAAGGAAGAGCAAGGGGTGGAGAGGAGGGAGAGAGAGAGAATCTCCAGCAGACTCCATGGTGAGCATGGAGCCTGACGTGGGGCTTGATCTCAGGACCCTGAGATCATGACCCAAGCCAAAGCTAAGAGTCGGAGGCTTAACCAACTGAAGCCATCCAGGCGCCCCTCTGAATTTCCTTTTTAAATAATGGAAACTATGTTTTAAAACATTCCAAACTGCCATTTCTAAAATAATATCTAAAATGTATTAAACACTTAGAGGGTGCCAAGATCTGTAGAATATATATGATTATAAAATGCAAGACCTTAAATGTTCCATTCCAGGTATCTTTGTCAAGCAATGATTTCCCCCATTTCTTTCCACGTGACCCCTTTGTTCATCACTGAAGTTTTCATTTTTGCACTGAGTCTTTGGGAACTCCCCTCCACCTAGTCTTGAGCTATTCAAGATGTCTGGCAGAGAGATTTCCAAGTGTAGGTGTACGTAATTAGGATCAGGTGGGCTGTCCTCTTTACTCACCCCTCTTTCCATCTGTTTGGTTCCTTGCTTGTCATCTATCATACCAGATAATTGATTCCAGATTGAACCAGTTTTCTTTTGCATCTCCCCAACCATAGGCTGAAATTGAGAAACTAGCTCTCACTTGCTTTCTTTTTTTCCTCTCTCTCTCTCTCTCT
>LNAC01001336.1:0-41789 GCA_002007465.1 Ailurus styani | reverse complement strand
TTTTTTCTCTCTCTCTCTCTCTCTCTCTCTCTCTCTCTCTATATATATATATATATATATATATATATATATATATATATATATATATATATATCCCATTTTATATTATGACCATTATACCCCTTTGGGATAAATCAACTGTAATCAAAAATAGGATTTTTAAAAAATGGCAATGGGGAACTTGGGACCAGAGGAGCACATGATGGGAAATATTAGCACATATGCAGCAGACTATTTGGAGAATATTGCCTAGCACCACTCAGCCAAGTTGAAGGGAATTGATGAAGGGATTCCAACTGGCCAGATTTCTCCTGGAATCCATAAAAATTCAAAATGACATTTTATGCATGAGCAGAGTAATCCACAAGTCAGGGCAAAAGATGGATTTGCAAGTGCAGTTTTTTTTGTGGTTGTGGAGTTAATGCTCAGAACAATTTTGCAACTCTGGCTTTGTTGTGGTGGAAAAAATAAAATGCACAAAGCACTTGAAAGAAGAGGATGAGCCAGGGGAGCTTCTCCAAACCCTTACCCCACATTTATCATTAAAAATGGAGCTCACACTACCGCCCTGATGCAGCAGAAGTTTCAGAGAATTACATGACACCATGAACCTAAGAATATTTTAAAATAGTAAGACACTCCAAAACTCCAAGGCATTTTTAGTAGCACAAGATTTAAATAATTTATTGTTTAAATTATTATTTGACCACTAGTCCTTACTTTCTTTGGAAATGTCAACATTGAGTAGTATTTATTTAAACATTGCCTTTTGCATCTTTCCATTATTAAGCTAGAGAGGTTGCATTTAGGTCCAGTTCCTTCTCTTTAAGACAATACAATCTAAACTGAATCCAGTAATGTAGACAAACATGTAATTAGGACCGATAACTGTACAAAGAGCTGTGGTTACACAACTAATGAAGTATTTTCAGATGTGTTTCCATTTTAATACTATGTTCCGAATTAAAGCAACTTGCCAGGTGCCTGCCCTCCACCCTACCTGCCCCACCTCACCCCCATAAGACCTTCGGCCCAAAGCCTGTATGAGGAAATGTCATACAGATGAGTTGGCAGTAAGCAACTTAGCTTCTGGGCTCTGCTATATTGTGCTAACATTTTTTTAAGCTGGTACACGGCTAAGAACAGGGTGAAGATAAGCAAAGTAGAACAAATTTAGGTTTCCACTGATATTTTCTTGGCTCAAATCAGCCACTGCATTATTTCTCATGACTGCTTCTATTACGGCCCTGTACTTTTATAGTTCATTTGCAAATTCTGCAAACAGGTGTGTAAGTGCCATATTCCCTCCAAATTGTTGGCCAATTGCTCATGTTCCACCTTTTTGCAAAATTGGATTTGGCTGGTCTCATAATTGAAGGGCAGTCATTTCTAGAAGCCCCTTGAAAGTCCTTGCTGCTGAGGAAGAGGGGGTTCCATATACAGAATCCAATAGTTCAGTTGTATAAGGAAGCATTTTGCCCTCTACACTCTCCACCAGTGTTGTCTTTAAAAAAAAAAAAAAATCAGGGCGCCTGGGAGGCTCAGTGGGTTAAGCCTCTGCATTCAATTCAGGTCATGATCTCAGGGTCCTGGGATCGAGTCCCGCATCAGGCTCTCTGCTCAGCAGGGAGCCTGCTTCCCCCTCTCTCTCTCTGCCTGCCTCTCTGCCTGCTTGTGATCTCTCTCTCTCTCTCTCTGTCAAATAAATAAATAAAATCTTAAAAAAAATCATAGCATGACAGCTTCTGCCTTAATAGTTTCTGCTTATTTTAAGAAAGGTTCAAGGTATTTCAGCAGCATGCAAAGCTGTTCTTGACCTGAGTGTTAGTATGCTACCAGTGTCATCTCTCTATATTCTCCACTCTACGATGTGGCCGGATTAAACCCAATATTCATTGGTATGACCTGAATCCTACGGATTTGCTTTTGTCTGGGACACTCTCCCTTTACTTCATCATGTGGAGACTATCTATCCAACTTTTAAAGCTCTGGACCAGATAGTATGCCTGAGCCCTCATAAGCACTGGAAAAAGTATTTGCATCGCACATTTGGTACTGTCTTCATTCACAACTCTATTTACATTTTGTAGTCTCCTACTCCTTTTGTAGTTTTTTCAGTAATCTGTCCAATTCACTAGACTGGGAGTTCCCAAAGACCAAGACTCTTGTTATTAATTTGATTTTGCTAAAGCCTGCTCTTTGCCTGGCACATAGTAGATACTCACTACATATTTGTTAAAAGATTGAATTAATGGATGGACAGATAAAGAGATGGGTGATACCAAAGCTATAATATCTTTTTCCAAACCAGCCACTACCTGCCTTTCAAGTCAAGTTGTCTTGTGATGTGCTGTGGGAAATGGGGCTGAAATGATCCATTCCCCTACTTTCTCCAGCCATCGTGGAGCTGTGGACACTTTAGGGAAGAGGCACGAAAAATTTGAGAATTTTTGAAATAAAAATCTAAACAAACATCAAATCAGTAATCTCCTCAACAGGAGAAAGGTTTCTTCCATTGTTTTCCTGTGTAAGAATCAACAACCACCACTGATGGTTTAAAATTCAAAATATGATGTACACATATGTTAATGTTGTTTTGATTTCCTACCTCTGCCCATATGTGCTTGCATGATGAAGATAGAAAGTGACTTCCGTTGTTATCATTGAGCATCTCCCTTGAAGAAGAATGTCAGACAGCTTGGGACATCTCCCCTCACTCTCTCTGTGACAGATGGACTTACTCTCCAGGCAAATATTTCAAGGTACAACTATGTTAACTTGTACAAGGAATCAAATATTCCCCCAACATCCAAAGGATGATTTCATTCCAGTTAATATCTTGGCATAGCTAAACCAATGAGAATCTTTATTTTGAAAAGTGGAGTTAAAGAATGTTAAGGCTGGAAGTTACATATGCAGTGTAGTACAGTTTTTAAGGACGCTCAATTCATGATCTAATCTCTGTAGGTAATCTGAGCTCTTTGAATGCTAGTGTTCTCCTCTAAAGAACTAGAAACAATAATGATAATGGGCTCCTAGGGTGATTTTGAAATTGAATGAGACAATGTATGTATAAACGTAGAGCATTTTAGTCATTCCTGGCACGTAGCAAACATTGACTTAATTCTAGTAGTTAAGAAAAGGAGGGGGCAGTATTATACCTTCATTATAAAGGCAAGAATATGAGGTCAGAAGAAGTAAAGTGAAATTACTCAAGTTTACAGTGGAATTTATCTTAAATTTCCCATGGTTATCTCTGTCATAGACAGTACTTATTCAAGAGCCTGCAGATTTTTAAAGCAAAACAAATAACAACAAAGAACTATGGTCATTGTGTTAAAGCTGAGAACTGGATGAATATGAAGCCTATTTTAGGACGTATCAGAATCAGCATGGCTGCAAAACCCAACCAAACATAAGAGAGAATATCACACAGAAAAAGCAATATTAGAAAGCCTTTCCAAATGCCCAACGTACACTTTATAATAGTTCTTCTATCTAATTGGAGGAGGTAAGAAGAAAAGAGGCAAATCTGAAATTTCAGAGGACAGGTTTGTAAACACACACTTAAATGGGGTTATTGTCATGTTCTGATGCTCTGTTTTCCTCTGACCTCAACTCAGCTACTGATACCTTCTCTGGCCTCTTCACAAAAATTTAGTGCAAGAATCTATACTGTTTCAGTACAGAGTCCTCCACAGGTCAGCAAAATTGGAGCCTTAATGGTTTTCTTATAAGCTTTCCCACAATCTCTGCCTTGGCTCAAACCTCAATCTAGTATCATTTATCATAAGTTAACTATTTGACCTTCAAATTTAAACCAGGACCAGGCAATGCAGCCAAATCGCAATGGTCAGGAGAGCTGAGAACCTTGCCTTTCTCTTAAAAAGGCTCATTTCCAATGGTTTCTTTCTAAGCAGATGCAAAAATTGGTTTTAATTTTTATTGGCATCAGATGTCTTCTCCAGAACAATAAATACATTGGCTAAATTCCTGTAGCTGTCTTGTGCTTGCTTACTATTTCTGCATTTAATAAAAGAAACAGCTTACCCATTTTCCAAATGGATGATGGGGACAACTCCAGATAGAGAGATCTGATCCCAGAATTAACACAATATTTATGATGGGTTCTTCCTGGGACACGACTGAGAAATGAATGAGATGGTCTGAGAGCCTGGAGCAGATCCACTTCCTATCTTCCCATCACAGTGAATGGGAGGGGCAGCAAGACTGGAGGGAGACCCAGGACACATTTGCTGAGGATGGACCCAGGGATGACAACCCAGGGGCCAGGAAGGAACAAAAGCAATCTTTTCCTAAGCAGTGTGGACTGCTCTGCCAAAGCCCAGAGCTGGAGATCCTGATGCTTGGATATAAATACTTCAAATAATGGTAATGTTTCAAATAGCAGAAATTTCAAGAACCTCAGGATCACCTATGTGCTGGCAGCTCAAAGCAGAGAAGATATTTGTTAAAAAACCATTCTCGTGGACTGCATCATTCCTTCCTGTGAGCCTCCTGATTAGCTGAGAAGGGCTCAAAAAGATCAGAAACTGACTCATCATAATTGTCACCTCAAGGGTTGCTGTGAAAATCCGGTCAGATACTATATGTTGAGAATCTAGCAGAGCACCTGGCCCAGGGACACCATGTAACAGTTAGCTCTCCTCCTTGCAAAGATATCGTTGTACATCCATTATTATAACATGAGATAATGTCCAGAAGATTACATTTCGGGGAGGGGGGGTTCTTCAGTATAAAATTAACACATGGCAAACTCCAAAGCTCCTGCTGCAGTTTAGATGTTTTATTTTAACTGATGATACTTGCTTTCAGACAAATAGCTTGTATATATGTGTCTTCGATGGTACTAAAGTTTTAACTTAGTTATCAGTGAATAGTTTTATTTGTTTTCCTTCCCATCGTACTGCTAAATTTACCAGAACATTCGTATTCCCAGAGTCAATAAACCTAAAACATAGAAGTCACAATTATACCGAATGAAGATAAAAGGAAGCACCTGTTAATGAAACCTAATTTGCATACTGTTCTGTGTGTTATTCAGACCACTAGGAGAACAATGGATTTAATAGGAAGATTATACCAAGGATTGGATTTCGCACAGACCATTTGATATTCTACCTGTGCTGTGAGCAAGTCATGTTGCATTAGATCAAATTCTGATTTCATTCCATTGCTGAATATCCCATTGTCACATCCTCGCCATTTGCCTCTTCATTACCGGGGATGTAATCGCAGGATGAACCCCTGAGAGCTTGTTGTTTAACTGCCCGTGTGTGCATATTTCACAGTCTGCCATTGTTATAAGGCTTTCTGGTTAATAAGCAGATAATGGGATATGCAAATCAGGTGTACCTGATGAAGAAGGAAAGGGGTGCCTTCTCACCCTGGCATAAATACTCACAGACTTCTTTGTGACCACGGAAGCCTCCAAATCTGGGTGATTTATGGAATGTTCTGTCCAGGCAAGAAGAAATGACCTTTTGCCTTAGGAAATATAGTAATGGAATAGTTTCCTCACAATTTACAGAGCTTGGAGTATGGGCAACTCAGAAAGGTCTGAGGACAGGAGAATTTTTTTTAAATGGGTGTATTGAACCATAAAATATAACAAGCCCCACACTACATAATGTTTTCAACCAACCCCAGAAGAGTTGTAAAAATACGATGCCAAGATCTGAACAACATCAGGGATGCTCACAAGAGGTCAAATTGATACTGCGACTCATTAGAAGCAGAAATGATGGTGATTCAAGCCCTGGCATCAAAGAAAATAGGAAGATGATTTAGAGATTTTTTTTTTAAGCATCAGGAGTTACTTGAGTGTCTGTATGGGTCTGCTTTGGGACAATGCTGCACGGGACATGGCACCAAATGAACCAGCCCGTTGCTGTTCTGAAGCATAAGAATGAGTATGGGTTTTGTAGAGAAAAGATGTGGGCTTGGTGGGTGACCTAATTGACATGTGTTCCTGGCCTCAGTCTCCTCACCTATAAATGGGGTTAATAGCCTTTCCACAGGATCATTGTAAGAGTCCAAAATTGGAATAAGTATGGAAACTGTATGCTGAGTAGCTTCTCTGTGCCCATATTAATCCCCTCTCCACACTTCTCCAGCCTCATCTCTGCCCCAGGAGACCCAGCTGGAGGCGATCTCACTGGCCTTGGACCTGCTGGATTCAGGTTGGGTTTTGTAGTGGGGAGCAATACCCGGAGAACAGAAGGAGAGCAGGTGTGGAAGTGTATTCCTTTGGCTTCTTCCAGCAAGTTTACTCATGCTAGTCATGCCCCTTGACCTAAGGTTGTAGGTAGTATCTACCGGGTAACAGACTCCACCTAATCTCTGTTCATGGGTTCCAGTAACTCTTTCCTCCCCTCACCCCTCTATGAGTGGGGTGGTCATGATGCACCCCCTCACCGTGTTACTAGCCCAGAATCCTGCTTTATCCTTTGTGGGTTTTTTAATATCCTACTCATACAATCTTAAGGAGTCCTTCACTGAACACTACTCAGATTATCCTAATTTGAATGTACTGTGTTCTGCTAGGGGCCTCAATAATGCATGCTTAAAAATATTCTATTGGCTAATACATGTAGCAGTTCTAATTTAAAATAATAAAAAGAATTCCAAAACCATCTGTCTTATCCTCCATTTTCAATTCCTCATTTATAATTCCTTTTTACAGTTAAATAAAGCAGCTACAAAAATGAAAAAAAATGCAAGCCAATAGCAATGTGTATAGGGGAAAAAATGAGATGAATCATTTCCATTATCCCCTGAGTGACTCGTTAGCAGGCTGGATGCTAAAACCTATAGGACCAAACAAACAAAGCACACACATCTATCTACAAATTATATGCTATCAGATATTGTCCAGAAAAAAAAATCCCTGTAAGGATCAGACTGTCTCTGTACAGATCTTTCATCTCTCCGATGAAGACGCCTCAAACTTCTTGTCTCTGTTATGTGATTACCATTTCCGCTACAGGTGTAACCATGACAGTGAGTCCGATCTCCTCTTGAGATGGTGGCTCGACCAAGCCCACTGGAAGGCCAGGGTGAACCCCTGTATCTGAATCCACTTTCCCAGGCTCAGCACAGACGTAGTTTGTGGGCCTCGGGTCAGACCCTGTTTCCCCTCACCACCTGCCTCTGGCTATAAGAGCAGACAGTGGCCTCCTGCCTACATCTCAAGTTATCCGACACAGGAAATTCTCCCAGTTGACTTGAGGGCTCAGAGGCCATGGAGGATGGTAATGAAAAGTAATGAAACACAGTCATTGTATCTCTACCACAGATAAGATGGGGGACTTTTTTAGTCGTTGTTGTGGAGTGAATTTAGAACTCGACTTTCACATAAAGATAACGTAAGAATGGAAACACGACCCTTACACAGATAAAGAACATTCTGTTTATTTACTTTTATTTATTTGAGAGACAGCAGAGCAGGAGAGCAATCACGAGTGAGGAGGAAGGGCAAAGGGAGAGGGAGAAGCAGACTGCCCACGGAGCAGGGAGCCCAGAAGTGGGGCTTGATCCCAGGACCCCAGAATCCCTACCTGAGCAGACACTTAACCGACTAAACCACCCAGGATCCCCAAGACAAGACGTTTTAAATGATGCAGGGGAAGAATATGCCTGAGCCTGAGGCCCCGGTTTTCCCCCTGATTATTGGTCATTTCAAGCCACCTGTAGCCTTTTGGAGCCCAGTGTTTTTCAAGGACAGTTTAGAGTTGCCAAAATCTTTCCCAACAGGATCTTCTTGCGGGGGAGGTCATTATTATTAACAAATGCAATCATACAGGGTAGCCTTCTGCAAAATCAAGTTGTATGTAAATGCACAACATTGTGCTTATTAAAATGTGAACACAAGCACGTACAAATGCATCCAGACTGGAAAAGTCTGCAGGGGCCCACTCAAGATAAAAACGTTCCTAGAAGGCAGACCCCTCTAGTGCTTCCACTATTAGGATGGAATAAGAAGAAGGGCACTGAAGGTAAATTCTTTCTGAGAAGCCGGGAAGGCAGGTGCAGATCACCAGGAGGGAAGAACAGCGTTGAAGAATTTAGACAACAAAGAGCCAAATGAACTGTTCCAAAACTTTCCTTATGGTGACCCTTCTTTTGTTGGGTAACCATACTTCACGATTTGCCTGTGTCTGGGGTGTTTTCTGGGACCTGGGACTTTCAGTGCTGAAACCAGGAAAGTCCCAGGTAACCAAGACAACGTGGTCACCCTACCAATACCTACAAGGCTCTATTGGTCAAATCCCTGTGACTTTCAGTTCTCAGGGGATAGTGGTCCTTTTCTACCCACCTGCTCTTTACCTTCTCTGCTTTTAAAGCTCTGTCACCCCTTCACTTGCCTAATTCTTCTCCTAAAGAGGTATAAGAAAGAGAAGCACTGGGTGACCTCTGTCCCTTAACAGAATAGTCTGCTTGGACTCATAAGAATACCATTTTTTTTTATTTATTTAACTTTGAACATTCCCTCTCTCCAGTTATNTGGGTGACCTCTGTCCCTTAACAGAATAGTCTGCTTGGACTCATAAGAATACCATTTTTTTTATTTAACTTTGAACATTCCCTCTCTCCAGTTACTTCCAGAGAAGAGCAGTAGAATACAACAGCGCACCTCCAAACAGGAATTTTACCATTTCATTCCTTATGCTTCAAATGGAGACACCTTTGCAGAGAAAATACACTTTTTTGTGATTCCACAAACATTATGTAAAATGTGTTCTCCCTTCCTCTTCCTCACTGCAATGGCCTGGACCNTTTACCATTTCATTCCTTATGCTTCAAATGGAGACACCTTTGCAGAGAAAATACACTTTTTTTGTGATTCCACAAACACTATGTAAAATGTGTTCTCCCTTCCTCTTCCTCACTGCAATGGCCTGGACCTGCTGGGTGATGTCATCTGCTTGAACAATTACTTTTCTCTGAAGGGGAGTTTGGTTGGGTACACAGAAATACTGCAGAGAAGCTGTGATTCTTTTATTTTTTAAAGATTTTATTTATTTATTAGAGAGAGAGAGAGAAGAAGAGAGCATGGCTGGGGGGCAAGCAGAGGGAGAGGAAGAGGCAGACTCCCTGCTGAGCAGGGAGCCTGATGTGGGACTCAATCCCAGCACCCTGGGATCATGATCCAGGCCGAAGGCAGATGCTTAACTGACTGAGTCTCCCAGGTGTCCTAGAAGCTATGATTCCTGAAGGCTGATGGCCATGGGCCTCTCCTTAGCCAGTGGAGGACACTGGGCTCCCTTCTCCAGAGCCAGCAATGCATAGGCAGCAGCATAAAGGACACACCAGAGCCAAATTGTCCCAACTATTCTCCAGTTTGCCTCAAATCTAATTTAATTCTATTTAGATCCTTGACTGGGCCCCTGGTGCGAGACATGGATAGCAGGGTTAACGAAGACACAGCTCTTCATCCCCTAGGAGATCAGAGGTGTTGGGGTGCAAGTGGGGGGTGCCACACAATTAACCAGCTATGCAGGTGGTAGCTTGTGCCATACACCTGTCCCACTAATGTGGGGTCCTCAGACCAGCATCAGCAGCATCACCGAAGAGCCTGGGAGAAATGCAGAATCTCCAGCCCACGCCAGATCTAGTGAATTGGAATCTGTGTTTTAATAAGCTCCTTAGGTGAGAAGGAAGCCTGAGAAGCACAAGGAATGTAAAGGCAAAGTTCTTGCACCAAGAAGGAGAGATGCCAACATTTGGGAGGCTTCCTGAAGAAGGACTGATGGAGGAAGCCCAAACGCAGAATCAGGGGGACTACCAGGTGCATACAGGTAGCTGCAAACCAGGGCACAGGGCTGAGATTGAGATGACTTTAGAATGGGAGCACCACAGGGCTTGAATGGAAAGCTAGCCAGAAGAAGTGAAGTCAACAATGGTTTTGAGGAAGAAATGGTATGATCAGGACTATGCTTTAGAAACACAACCCTCGTCACAGTGTCGGAGAGGGAAGCAAGCGAAGAAATGAAATTCAATAGGGTAAGTACTTTGAAACAGCCTTGTATAGTACCACATGCATTCTTGGGGAGTCTGTTAATAGATTTTTTTAAGGTATAGCATATATTTTTATTATTATTCCATTTATTGAAACTAAAACACACACACACACATACATCCACACACACACACACTAAAAATAGTTCACCTATTTCTCCCACCCGCCGACTCCCACCTCAGGTAACCACCAATCTGTTCCCTCTATGAGTTGGTTTGTATGTATCCTTGTATGTATAGGTTCCACATTTAAGAGAGATCATGTCTTCCTCTTTCTGACTTAGATCACTTAGCAGAATGCCCTCGAGGTCCATCCATGTTGTTGTAAAAGGAAAGATTTCATGTTCTTTAATGATAGAACAATATTTGTTTGTTTGTGTGTGTGTGTGTATATATATATATATATATATATATATCTTTATCCATCCACCCATCAATGGACACTCAGGTTGTTTTTATATCTTGGCTATTGAAAATAATGCTGCATCAAACATAGCAGTGTTTTTTTCTTTGGAAAAATGTCTGTTCAGAACTTCTGCCCATTTTTAATTGAATTTTGGGTGGATTTTTTTTAAGTTATTGAGTCTATTAAGTTATATGAGTTCTTTATATATTTTGGGAATTAGCACCTTATCAGATATATGATTTGCAAATATTTTCTCCCACTCATTAGGTTGCCTTTTCATTCTGTTGATGGTTTCCTTTGCTGTGCAGAAACTTCTTGGTTTGATATGGTCCCCTTGTTTATTTTTGCCTTTTTTGCTTTTGTTTTGGTGTCAGATTCAAAATATTATTGCCAAGACCTTTGTCTACTGCCTATGTTTTCTCTTCTAGGAATTTTTTGGTTTTGGGTCTCATATTAAAGCCTTTAAAGCATTTTCAGTTAATTTTTGTGTACGATGTAAGATAATGGTCCAGTTTCATTCTTTTGCATGTGGCTGTCCAGTTTTTACAACACCGTTTATTGAAGAGACTACTTCCCCCATTGTATATTCTTGGCTTCTTGTCATAAATTAATTGACCGTATATGCACAGGTTTATTTCTAGGTGTCTATTCTGTTCCATTGATCTATGCTGTTTTTATGCTGTTTTAATTATTATAGCTTGGTAATACAGTTTGAAATCAGGGAGCATTGATGGCTCTATCTTTGTTCTTCTTTCTCAAGATTGATTTTGGCTGTTTTGGTCTTTTATGGATCCTTACAAATTTTAAGATTGTTCATTCTATTTCTGTGAAAGATGCTGCTGAAAATTCAACAGGGATTGATTTGGGCAGTATGAACATTTTAATATCAGTTCTTCCAATCTATGTATGATTTGCATCACAAATCAGTGGAGAAAGAAAGAAGCAATTTTAAAATGGTATTAAGACTATTTGGATCATCACATGGGAGAGAACATTTGAAAGATAGTAAGTAAGTAATCCAACAGAGGGAAAGAATCAATCTGGATTAAAGTCTTAATTATGAAACATAACTATAAAGCTAATAGAAGGATAAAAATGATATTTTTTTGTCCTCAGAGAGAAAGGGTTCTGTAAGGAAGAACTCTAAGAGTACAAGAAAAAATCTGACTCTACCAAAGTTAAAAATTTCTGCTTAGTTACTAAAGCCAAAGATGAGAACAAAAATTAGTAACAAATAAAACTAGTATGGTAGTAATATATGATATATATAAAAACTTCTTCAGAATCATCAAGAAAATATAAGAAACCCAGTAAGAAAATATGCAAAGAATATGCAATTTAGTGAGTGAAACAATAGTGGCTAATAAAGATAAGAGGAGATCTTCATTTATAAATTTCTAATTATTAGTGAGGTTAAGATACCAATGAAATAATATTTTATATCCATGATATTGACAAAATCACAATCTAGTAAATGACAGGGCAAAGGTTGAAAAGATATTCCATTTTAACCCAAAGCCCAACATGTCCTCATTTTACTATGATGTGTAAGAAAGAAAACAGAATTTATTCCAGACCAATGAGTAGAACTCAGGTCTTCACAGTGGGCCCTGCAGTGGGGAGAGGCATTCACCTTGGCCACAAATTTAAGAGAGTGCCAAAAAGTTAGTAATCAAGATAAATATTATTATAAAGAAGTATTTATTTATTTATTTTTTATTCTTTGCCCCAGGGGTACAGGTCTGTGAATCATCCGGCTTACATCTTTCACAGCATTTACCAAAGCACAAACCCTCCCCAATGTCCATAACCAAAAACAACATTAATGGGGGAAATTGAACAAATGAACAAAATATCAAAATTTAAATTAAAATGAAGACAGAATCCAACAGTACCTCATCTATCTATATTGGACCATGAGTTATATACAGGGCACCCCTCTATACAGGTGTCCTTATGTATTTTTTAATTGTTCTTTTTCCTTGAATGTTAAAGTGTTGAAAAATTATTGAAATGTCCAGAAGTCCGTGTATTAAAACTCATATTACTTTATGGTTAAATATTTATTTAACCTAAAAAGAATTTCTTGAAATTTTGTTTTCCTGGCTTTAATAGAAGCAAACTCACCCATAATATTTTTATCTGAAAACATGACAGGTCAAGAAGTAGATAGTGAACACTTGTGGCTTAGGGAGGATTTAGCTATACCCTGGGGAGGAGGTACTGCCTTGACATTGGGTTCGAATCTGTACCTAACTATTAGGAATGGGTACTACCTCTTCCTGGCACTTTTGGGGATCCCATCAGATTAAAAATCACGCTTTGGTTGTGCCTCCTTGTTCCTGAACTTTGCAGTCCCTGCCACCCACACATCAGCACTTGCTTGCAAAACCCTCCTCTGTATTTGACTAGAGAATGACATTCAGACTGTTCAATCTGAGGCCAGGCAACTCTTTTGAAACATCCTTTGTGAATCATTCAAATCACTCAGTTAGAACATCGCATTGACATAAAGTGGGTTATTGACTCTGCAGATTCTTCTCACTTAGTTGTAGCAAAGCAAGGTTTAAGGCCATCTCTGTGGCATCCACTAGAGGCTGTCTCCCTGAGCAGGGAGGATACTACAATTAAAAATGAAAATCTAGATGCTGGCCAAGTGTTTAGCAGGAGCATTTAAAAAATTATTGAACCTATAAATTTTGCAATTATTTTTAAGATATAATGTAATTGAGGCACATTATTACCAAGTCTCCCTTACTCCTTCAACTTCTACTCCTTCAAATCCTGGTGCATTGTTTTGTAATGATAAGACAGCCTACTTATTGGAGGAGCGAGGAACAATGGTAGCTGGTCTCAAACTTTAGAAGCTATCAGAATTACCAGGAAGGCTTATTGAAACAGATTGCTGGGCCCCAACCCCAGAGTTTCTGATTCAGTAGGTCTGGAGGAGAGTCAGACAATTTGAATCTCTAACAGATTCCCAGGGCCTGTTGTTGCTGGGGCCCAAGAACCCCTCTTTGAGAAGCTTTGTACCAGCGTGATGTGTAAAAATAGAGATATCTTGCTAAACATCAAGATGTACCTAAGAAGTAATAAGCATGTCTGTTCTATATCACAACTAAGTGGACACTTGCAATGAAGTAAGCCAAAAATATACACAGACCACATACTCGTCTGGGTGTTTGCAGTAGCATTTCTCAATCCTTCATGTGCACTCAAATCACCTAAGGATCTTGTTAAAACACAGATTCTGATCTAGTGGATGTGAGGGAAGGCCCTGATTTTTCATTTTTCACCCATGATGCCGCCATTCCACAGACCACACTGTAAGTAGCAAGAGGCTAAAATAAACCCTGTTCGATACAGCCTTCATTTCATTCCTTACAACTAATTCAAAACAGAAGGCTTTTACTCCTGTGAAAAACGTGTGAAAAATATTTTAAATCCAGAAACAGGGCTTGTCACTAACGTTGTGTTTATTAAAAAAAAATTATTTCATGGCTTCTGGCTTAAGCAACTTCCTTAGAATTGTAGAGGAGGAAAGTGCATATTCCCTTCAATGAGAGAGACACAGAGAAACATATAGGACATGGGATAGTATGCAATGTGGTCTAATTTCCAACTCTTTGGCCTCAGTGTCTCCTGTGTCTTTATTTTTATACTGTTCTCACACCATCAGCTGTCTCGAGGTCCAGTCGCGTTATATACTTCCAAGAAGATGGCTTTGGTAGGGCAAGATTGCCACTATATAGTACAAATCAACTTTTTTGTAAAGAGTTCACTCCAAGTAACAGAAGAGGTGCTCTTGCCTTTGGGCAGTACAACACCTGTGGTCAATGAAATGTAATTAGGTTCAGCGGCCAAGGCAACTTCAATGTAGCATCACCAGCAAGCATTTTTACAACTTCCTCAGTCTAGCACAGCCCCAATTGTACATATGCTAGAAGTAGGGTAAATAGCACTTCTGGTGTACTGGGGGTTCTCTGGAATCCGGCGCTGAAAGTTTTGCATCCTAGGAAACCTCTGAGTTGCAAGCTAACAGGGACAGTTGGCATCCTACAGGGAGCAGGGCAGCATTCTTTGCTCTACTGAATTCTGTGTGTGCACTAGTTTATATATAAAGAAGTGCAAACACCTGCCAACTCCACAATGTCTCACAACACATATGCCATTATGTAACCAGCATTTTGACTAAGAAACAGAATGTTACCAACACCCCAGAAGTCTCCTATGATCCCTTCCAACCACTATTCTCTCCCAAAGATAACAAGTATCTATTTTCTTAAAGCTTAATGAATTATTACAAGGCAAACAGCCTTCTAACCACAATCCAGGGCAATAAATAGTTTTTCCACTCACCCCAAAAGGCCTTTACCCTCTAAGTCTCAATAATAAGCCCCCTTCTCTCCTCCAAAATTGACCACTACCCTCGCCTTACAGTATCTAGTTTCATTTTTTTAATTTCACAGAAGTGCTCTTGAAATATAATTTTTAGTATTCGTTCTGTTACCTTGCTTGGTTTCTCACCCCCTCCCTCGAGAATTTCTATTATCTGCAAGTTGGAACTTCTTTGTGTCTTCTATTTGCATGGCTTTCTCTGAAATTCTATCTCCTTCATCTCTTTTTGTTTTCAACATTTTCTTTCTTCTATCCCCTACTTCTGTTATGGCATTATTTGTTATGTTTCTTCATTCTTGATCTCTTCTAGCTTAGCCATTAGTTCCAAAGTGACTTTTTCATTGATTTCCAATTCCTTTTGGAGCTGTTTCACCTCATTTCCAAGGTTTTTTTTTAAACTATGACTGATGTTCTTTTATGTCTTGCACCATTTTCTATTTCTTTTAACTTATTTTCAAATAGTCATTAGAGTTTTGACCCTTTTATGAGTATTACTTTCTAGTGTCCCATTGCCTATAGGAAAATTTTTCTGCTCTTCGTTCTCTTTTTTTCTTATAGTGACTTTCTATGGGGTTAGGCCTTCACACTTTTCTGTAGTTCACTTTTATATATTTAAATAAATTTTTATTCTAAAATAATTTTAGATTCACAGAAAAGTTGCAAAGATATTACAGAGGTTTCCTTTTTATCTTATACCCAATTTCGTCTATTGCTTGGCATCCAACATTATTCTGATGCTTTGGTCATGTTCCCAATTTGCCTGTTCTCATTCTAGAAAACACCTATTGCCTATTTTTCAGTTCCACTGACTCAAATCCATCAAATAGCCTCTGTTTCACTCTGCTTTTGCTCATACAGCCATGTGACTCTTGTGGTCCTTGGTGGTTTGTTCTACCAGCCTGCATTTTGGGGTTTGTTGGAACACTCATCTCTATATTTGTCTTTAGGCTTGAGGTTTTCATATCGCTATCAAGTTGTCCTGTCTGTTTTTGTGTTGGGAATTGGAAGACCTCACAACTACATTGCCATTAGAGTATTTCCAAAATCCCTGGAGGTTTCATTAAGCATCATAACTCATAAAAATTTTGTTTTGAGAAAATTATATCACCAAGAGAGAATTTTGTTTATCTTATGAGGTATTGACTCTCAGGAATGTAAGGGAGAAGGAGAGGGAAGAACTTCCAGAACTCCCACATAAGATGGTCTTGTCACAGACAAGGGGACATGGGGAGACCCAAGAGACTAATAAAGAAACATACCCACCACTTGAATTAAGTGATCAAAATTAGCTTCATTAGTAGTGGGACAAACTAAAATTATGTGCCTCCAGATGAGAAACATGCACTACTTTTGTGGAGTTCTGCCAAAACCTGTTACCTCAATCTAATCTTTTTTTTTTTTAAGATTTTTTATTCATTTGACACAGAGAGATTACAAGTCGGCAGAGAGGCAGGCAGAGAGACAGGGAGAGGAGGAACCAGGCTCCCTGCTGAGCAGAGAGCCCGATGCGGGCCTCGATCCCAGGACGCTGAGATCATGACCTGAGCCGAAAGCAGAGGCTTTAACCCACTGAGCCACCCAGGCGCCCACTAATCTTGAGAAATATATACCTCAATCTAAACTTGAGAAAATGCAAAACAATGTTATATTATTATATTATTTATATTTATATATTTATATTCTATATATTCATGTATATATTCTATATATACACATATATTCTATATATTCTCTATATATGCATATATATAGTCTATATATTCTATATAACACTTATATAGAATAACTCCTCTGTATTCTTCAAAAATTCAAATTATGGAATACAAACCCTGCCTGAGGAACCACTCTAGATTAAAGGATACTTATAAAAAGGCATCACAACTAAACACAATGTCTGATCCTAGGATGCTTATTTTTTTTAAGATTTTATTTATTTATTTGACAGAGAGAGAGATCACAAGTAGGCAAAGAGGCAGGCAGAGAGAGAAGAGGAAGCAGGCTCCCTGCTGAGCAGGGAGTCCAATGCAGGGGGCTCAATCCCAGAACCCTGAGATCATGACCTGAGCCAAAGTCAGGGGCTTTAACCCACTGAGCCACCCAGGTGCCCCCTTAGAATGCTTCTTGAACCAAGAATTTTCTTCTCTCTCTCATTCTCTCCCTCCTCCTTTACCCCTGCTTCTGCCTCTTCCCTTCTTTTGTTTTTCTCTAAAGGTTATTACTAAAGATATTGAAAATGAATAAGGTTCATAGGTTATATAATAGCATCAATATTAATTTCTTGATTTTGATCATTGTACTCTTGTCCTAGAGGAAAATGTTCTCATTCATACACAGTGAAGTATTTAAGAGGAAAAAAAGGGCACAGTATTTGTTACTTACTCTCAAATGATTCATAAAACAATATGTATACCACAGAACTATAAAAATCCTAGAAGATAAATTAAAATAAAGTCTGCATGACCTTCGATAAGGTCATGCCTTCTTAGGTTCAATGCCAGAGACAAGATCAATGAAAGAAATAATTGAAAAGCTGACTTCATTAAATTAAAAACTTTCACTCCATGAACAATAATGTCAAGAGAATGAGAAGACAAGCCACAGACTAGGAGAAAATCTTTACAAAAGATACATCTAATAGAAGACTAGTATCCGAAATATATGAAGAACACTTAAAACTCACCAATAAGAAAACAAACAACCTGATTAAAATACAGGCCAAAGATCTTAACAAATACCTCACCAAAGAAGATGCAGAAGACAAATAAGCATCTGAAAAAATGCTTGAAGTCATAGTTCATCAGGGGAAAGCAAATTAAAATAAAATGAGAGGGCGCCTGGGTGGCTCAGTGGGTTAAAGCCGCTGCCTTCGGCTCAGGTCATGATCCCAGGGTCCTGGGATCGAGGCCCGCATCGGGCTCTCTGCTCAGCGGGGAGCCTGCTTCCTCCTCTCTCCTCTCTCTCTGCCTGCCTCTCTGCCTACTTGTAATCTCTCTCTCTGTGTCAAATGAATAAATAAAATCTTTAAAAAANTAAAAAAAATAAAATAAAATGAGATATCACAATAATGGCCAAAATCCGACACACTGACAATACCAAATGCTACTGAGGATGTAAAATGGCAAGAACTCTCATTCATTGCTGGTGGGAATGCAAAATGGTACAGTTGCTTTGGAAGACAGTTTGGTGGTTTCTCATAGAATTAAATATATTCTTATCATACTATCCAGGAATCTCATTCTGGTATTTACCCAAAGGAACTGAAAACTTAGGATCACACAAAAACTTGCCCAGAGATGTTTATAGCAGAATTATCATAATTGCCAAAACTTGGAAGCAACCAAGATCANAAAAAAAAAAAAAAAAAAACAAAAAAAAAAAAAAAAAAAAAAAAAAAAAAAAAAAAAAAAAAAAAAAAAAAAAAGATCATCTTCTGCAGATAAGTGGATAAACTGTGGTACATCCATACAATGGAGTATTATTCAGTGCTGAAAAGAAATGAGACATCAAGTCATGAAAAGATATGGAGGAATCTTAACTGCACTATTAAAAAGAAAGAAGTCAATCTGAAAAGTCTACATATTGTATGATACCAACTATATGACATTTCAGAAAAGGTAAACTATGGAAACTATGAAAAGATTGGTGATTGCCAAGGGCTGAAGTTTGGGAGCAATGAATAGGCAGAGAACAGAGGATTTTTAGAGTAATAAAGGGCATCATTTGATACCATAATAATGAACACATGTCATTATTATCCAAACTGACAGAAAGTCCAACACCAAGAGTGAACCATAATGTAAACTATGGACTTTGGGGGCTTGTGATGTGTCAATGTAGGCTCACCAGTTGAAATAAATGTACCATTCTGGTGAGAGATGATAGTGGGTAAGACTATGTATGTGTTGGGGGAAGAGGTTAAATGGAAATTTCTGTACATTTCCCCAAAATTTGTTGTGAACATAAAAATGTTCTGAAAAAATTAAGTCTTCACAAAATAATAATAAGAAGGAGGAGGAGAGTGAGGGAGGAGGAGGAAAGAAGGAAGAAAGGAAGGAAGGAAGGAAGGGAGGGAGGGAGGACAGGGGAGGGGAGGAAGGAGACAAAAACACATATGTAACAAAAATATGAAAAAGCAAATATGTTTCAATTTTAACAACTGAGGAATATAAAAGTTAATCATGAGTTCATAGTATTATTCTTGTAATTTTTCTGCAAGTCGAAATTATTTAACAGTACAAAGTATTTTTAACTATATACCCTATTGCCTCTAGAACTTCTCACTGCGTCTTCACTCCCCTGCTCTGCTACCTCACACTGAATAAGAGTCTTCACTTTTAATCCTCATTAATCTGTCTCAAACACCACTGACTCCATGCTCAGGAGCTGGGGATAAGAGGACCTCTACTATGTGCCAAGAAATTGGACAGCAGTTTTCATGTGTTGAGTAAAGTTCATAGTGAGACAAAGGAACATGAGTCTTACTTCATGACCATATTTAGAAACGTCTAAGCTTCCTGAAAACTGATTCTTAGTGATAATTCTACAAGTGAACTCCTTCAGTCATTTGTCCATATTGGTTGTTGATGGAAAGCTAAATGATCCACTCTCAGCAACAAGGCTGGATGGGTCCATCTTGGGCTTTCATTACAGAAGACAACAAGAAAAGCACATATTAACCTGGGTTTTCTAGATAAATTGAAATCATGATACTCTATCTTTGTGAAATGAGAATATCCTGGCAAACTTAATGAATGTAGATGGTTCACCCAGAGTCTGAAATGGTAAAAAGCAATAGTCCTCCAACAGAATGTATGGGCAGCACTGCAGAGCTGGATTACTTCATTTGTCAAAAAGAGGCAATGAGCATTCATTGAAGATACCCAGAGGTTTCATCACCTCCCCATTTTTTTCTAAGATGAAGCCAATTCTTCAATGTGTCTCAATCTTTACCATTCAAGAATTCTCTAGCACTTTCTCTGGTTTCAGTCTTAGGACTTAGATTCCTTGGAAACTGGTAGGAGTTTGAGGAGGAAAGAAATTATGCCATGATGATATTTGACAGAGGACATAGCTTTGAGCTATCTGCTGCCCAACTCACATCAAAAACCTTGCCAAGATAACTGATATTTATACTGGGTGGTTTGAAAATCAGATTATCCATTCCTCAGTATAGTTCATACTTCATCTACAGATTAAGTGAGAGAGAGAATCAGAAAGCTACGTTAGCTTGTAGAAAACTGTCCAGGCTCTCAGGATCCCTTTTACTAAATCACACACTTGTATCATCCCTCAGTGTTTCCTGGGAATACTACCAAATTGGGGCTTTTAAAGCCAGTATCAATTTTATTATAAAGCCATTGCTTCACACACTTCATGATGCTTGGCTCCTATACCGTGTAGAGCAACAGATGATAGCTTTCAGAACAAAGGCCAAGAATATTTTACTTTTCAGTGGAAACTGATACATGTTCTCTGTGTGGTCAAAGGGACCCATACAACTGAAGATGATTTTTTTTTTGCTTTGACCGCTGGGAAGCTCAAAGCCAAATTTTCAGTTCAACTTTAACAACAGTATAAGCATCAGTGACATTGCCTGTATTGGGATCTTACTTACATATTCCTCTTGTAATTCATCTTTTCATTGGTTGTGATTTTTTTTTCATTCTTTATGTTTGTCTAAGGAAGGAAAGGAGATAAGAGGCAGGGGAGGGAGGGAGGCAATCCATTTGTTGAAATGGGATTGGACAGCTTAAGGAAGCAAGAATGATCAGTGTATCCTATTCCCCCACTTGACAATACTGGTAAATAAAGAGATTTGGTAATTTTTAGTAGCATCAAATGCTTCTTAAGAAAATAGAAGGGATTCTTGGGGCACCTGGATCAGACCATGATCTCAGGGTCCTGGGATCGAGCCCTACATTGGGCTCCTTGCTCAATGGGGACACTGTTTCTCCCTCTCCCTCTGCCTGCCACTCCCCTGCTTGTGCTCTCTCTCTGTCAAATAAATAAACAAAATATTTTTTAAAAAATAGGAAGAAGTCTTTAACACAAGCTACATGGCTTGTTTTCACCAAATGACAACAGAGGGCTTCACCTGCACCAAAGAGGAAAATTTAAATTAAATGACCAGGACAGGGGACCATGGCCAAGGAGACAGATGAGTTGTTCAGTTCTAAGGAGAAATAACTATGAAGGTCTTCATTTGGCATGCTTGAAAGACAAGTCATGGAAACAATAACAACAACAAAAACTTTTACTCCTTCTTAATTCTCAAGCTACCAGCTCACACACAAGCCATGGAGAGTGAGTCAGCAACAGACCAGGCTACCGTGTAGGGGACATCTTCTTGAAGCTGCCTGCATCTCCCACAGAGGGGATTTGGAATATGCCAGGTGCCTCACCCCCACCCTGCCCAGCGATTGCCCTTCTGGGCCAATCCTGCACAACGTCTTCGCAAGTTTAAATAAAAGCAACAGAACCGGAGTAGAGCATACTAAAACATAGGTTTAGAAACATATTAGGGTAAATGAAACTTTAGTAGACTCCTGAGGGACATAAACAGAATAAATAGCATGCTTTTTCTTTTTCTCCTATTTTTTTTTCCCCCACAGAGCTGGGGTTGAGATGGGCACGAAAATCCCCACGGAATTCGAATAATATCCTTTTGCATGTAGGATTTCATGGGAACATTCCCACAGTTGTTAGGGTTCTAGCCAGATTATGAACAAGCTAATAAATTATATTTAAAAAAAGAAAGAAGGGCCCCAGTCCCCAGGTCCAGTTGATGGCTACCATTTTGCAAAGGCAGCCCCAGCTGCAGGAAGCAAAAGCCAGGAGGAGAGTTCGACCAACAACAATGCTATTCCCTGGGGTCCACGTTTGCTTGTTCCTTCAGCTGGTGTGTTATCTCCCTCAGACAGGAACATAAATAAATGTTGCCTCAGACAGGAACTGCAGCATCCAATATAAAAGCTGCGTATTTGAAATTAATTGTTTTCTGGCACAATTCCGTAAAAAAAAATGACATGCTTTCAGCTGATGCGCTTCCATGTAAAGCCAATTAAGCAAGAGAAGCAACAACTGGTCTAAGGTCAATAAAGGCTGTTGGCTATTGTTCAGGAATGAGGCAGGCCATGCTGGTCACCATCTGTGGAAGCAAGTTAGGACGCCGTTTTCAATACAGGTTGTCAGAACCTGCTGGAAGCAAGATAACAGATGGAAGGAAATTAGACCTTCAGAAGAAAACCTTCCCTTCCTCGTAGTTCTGTCCCCTTTATTCGTCAGAATCACCTCCCTTCTTACCTAATCCTATTCTTGCAGGAAGAATTGACCGTTTGACAGACAGAGAGACTTTATTCTGTCCAGGCATGGAGATCACCATACCAGATTGTAAGGCCTTCATCGAAGTATAATTTGCATAATTGTAGCATTCATTCATTTTAAATTGGACGTTTCATCATGGTAAGATCATCGCCACAGACTAGTTTGAGGATATTTCCATTGGTCCCCAATGGTTCCCCATGCCCATTTGCAGTTCGTTGATCCCCATTCCCCACCCCACTCCACCTTGGTTAGCACCAGGAAATGACTCGTGTATCTACATATTTATGTGACATTTTATACAAATAGAATCATGCTGGGAAGGAAAGCAGTGAACAAATATGCAGCATGCCAGGTACAGAAAAATCAAACTGATAAAAGATTTCTCCTTTCTTTTCTCCTCGAGTTGTACTTTATTTCATTTTTCACACTCGAATCTTTGATCCATTTTAAAATTTATCCAAAGTTTCATCTTTTCTTTTTTCCAGATGGTGACCCAGTTGTTTCAATCCCAGTCTGTAAAGAGCCCACACTTTGCCCACTCATTTGAGATGCTACCTGTATTAAATAGTAAATGCTTACGAGTTCTTGTTTTTAGTTTCCTATTGTATTCTAGCTTTTTCCATTCCACCTATGACTTCCTATGCCAAGACCACACCTTTAAAATTACTTTCCTCTCTGATAGGAGATAGTCTCTACAGTTTGCTCTTCTTTTCTGAAAAAAATTCCTTGCCATTTTTGACTGCCTGTTCTTTCCCAACAAACTTTATCTTTGGTAGGAAAAACCTTTATAAATCTAATACAAAATGCAGAAATGATTAAAAGATTGTGCATTTGTCTGCATGATAGTAAGTTCTTCTAAGTGACAAAATAAAAGAAACAAAAATCCGTAAGGGGAGTCAAAAGAAAAATGACAAACTGGGTGAAAATATTTGCAACTCATAGATAATGGGTTAATCTCCCTAATGTATATAAAGTTCCTAGAAATAGAGGTGCCTGGGTGGCTCAGTGGGTTAAGCCTCTGCCTTTGGCTCAGGTCATGATCTCAGGGTCCTGGGATAGAGCCCCACATCGGGCTCCCTGCTTGGCGGGGAGCCTGCTTCCTCCTCTCTCTCTGCCTGTCTCTCTGCCTACTTGTGATCTCTCTCTCTCTCTGTCAAATAAATAAATAAAATCTTTAAAAAAAGTTCCTAGAAATAAAAAGACCAACAGCTCAAGAGACATAGGCAAAATAGATCAATAATTCACAGGAAAGCTCTGTTGATAACCCACTCAGTCTTGCCGTCTTTTACCTGGAAGTGGCCCTATGAGTGAGCATGTTAAGCAAATTCAACAACCTTTGGAGGATCACTTGTCCCCAAATTAAATCTGAGCTTTGGGGGTGCCTGGGTGGCTAGCTGGTTAAGTGTGTGCCTTTGGCTCAGGTCATGATCCCAGGGTCCTAGGATCAAGGCCCACATTGGCCTCCCTGCTCAGCGGACAGCCTCCTTCTCCCTCCCTCTCTGTCACCGCCCCCCAACTTGTGCTCTTTTGCTCTCTCTGTGTCAAATAAATAAATAAAATCTTTTAAAAAATACTATATGTTGGCTAATTGAACTTATTAAAAAATAAATTAAATAAATAAAAAATAAAACTGAGCTTTGGAAGAAAAATGCTTCAAAAGGGAACTAAAAAAAGACAATATTGGTACACTGGGGGCTCTTAGGAGTTATAGAAGCAAACACATCAAGACTACTGGGGAAATCCTTGAGTCATAAAATGTATCAGTAGTGTCTCAAAATGTAAAATTAGGAAGGGAAAGTTACAGAATGGCTTTAGGACAGTTATTAATCAAGCCTGGGCAGGGACTGATCAGAACCTATAAATTAAACCAATTTCTGGCACAGTTGGTGGTCTTATCTTTGGAACACATGGGTCCATACTGAGTCCTAGGAAAGCACTTTCTTATGGTCTAATTTCAGAACACACTGTTCTGAAAGAGCTGGTATTTGAACAACTTAAATTTTAATCGTTTTGTTGCACATCACCGTTTAAGATATTTTATCTGTTTGTGAGTTATAGAACAAGATTATGAGCTGTGATTTTTCTGTTTTCACTTCTCATGGTTTATATAGCACTTTAATATCCTCCGTAACTAATCCATTAGGTATGTGCTATAATATTCATTTTATCAATGAGGAAACTGATGTGCTATGATTTTAAGTATTTTGTCTAAATTCCCACAGTTATTAAGTGGCAGAACTGAGTTTCAGAATCAAGGCTTTCTAACTGCAAAGCCTGGGCTTTGAACTTCTACTTCAAATGCCTCTAAAGCAGGGATTCTGTTCCTGGTGTACATCAAATAACTTCAAGAAGATTTAAAACCCCAGCATACTGTATGCTGATTCTTGGATACATGTGTATCTGTGGGGGGAGAGAAGAAAATACATCTGATCCTCCATGTGTAGGTAGGTGAACCAACAAGATAAGTTAAAAATCTTAGCCCTAAAGGAATTGTCTCCTTAAACCAAGGATATTTCAGTCCCACATTAAGGTGGAGAGAGGACATCTATTTATTTTAAAAACAAAATGGGCAGGGTGACCTCTTTTGGAGCCATTACATGGATTGAGTTTCTCATCTGTAGCTTCTCTGGAATTTAAATAAAGAGCTGAAAGGAAGCAGACAATTACCTTGGATTGAGAACCCATGGAAAAGAGAATCCATGAGTTCTCTCTAGCCAGTGCAATTGCCTTGGAAAGTCAAACAGTGCATCTGAAAGTCATCAAGTGCCTTGGGCTCTCTAAATCATGTCCATTTATTCCAGACAGATCCAAGAGGAAAGTGATTTCAAAAGGATAACTCTATTCTCTACACAGTACATGCAAATTTGAAATGAAAATTAAGCTTTCAGTTTCTTCCCAATACAACCTCATTCCAGAAAGGTTTAAAATCAAAAACTGAAGTTTGATTCATAGCATAATAGGTAAGTTTGCTTTCCCAAGAACAAGAAAATTTGCTCTCATTTGTTCACGAGACTAGTTTTTCAAGTACAAATAGTGAAAGAGTTTGGAAATGAACAAGACATGATCATTCATTAAAATAATAATAATAATAACAACAACAACAATAAACAAAACTCTTGAGTTTCTCCCTTATGGCTTGTTGCAAACTATGCCCTCCAAAACAAAGTGAATGAAATTTCTTTGGGAAAAAGATCATAAGCTAACAGCAAGAGCAAAAATCCCTCTACAGACACAAGGATTTAGCATCATGTTTTGAAAAGGCACAGAGATAAAACAAGCAAGGAGCTCACAAGACATAGCCAAAGTGAACTGTCTTTTCTTTGCGGAGCTTGACAATTCCATCTTTTTAAACACTTCACATTAGGCATTTTTTCTGGATGCTTATCTTTTTTCTTTTTTTTTTAGTATGCTTATACTATTGCAGGCAACCTGCAGCTGTTATGCACATTTCTGAATAAACGTTAATTTATAATAAGGTATTGTTTGTCACAGAAGACAAGGGGGAAATTGAACCCTTTCTGTCCATCTGGAGATGGTGAGCAGCTGGTTAAAATCAGGGATCTGATGTATTTCATTTTCTAAGTATCTCACCACCTTAACACACCAGCCCAGCCATAGCTGTTCCCTGGAATGCACATTGGTCTCTATCATCTAAACTTCCCCATTATTCTGTGGCCATCTGGCTGGGGGTTTGTCCTAACCCTTGGAAGTTTTGCCTTCTGTGAAACAAGTGTCTGAGAATTCATGAGAAGAGACTCTGTGCCACACTAGGGCAGAGGTTTCTCAATAGTCAGAGTCTGAAATTAACCATAACCAGACTGCATGCATGCCTGAAGTCAAATTATTCATATTACAGGGGAAACACAACAGCAATTTTGTGGCTGAAAAAGATTGCCTCAATCACGCCTGTGGCAAAACCATTAAAATGCATAAGAGACAAACAGAAATGGCAAACACAAATGTGCTTTATATCCTTCTGAGTGTTCAGCTGGTGGAGGGTCACATCCAGATTACATGCCACTGAGAAACTCTGAAGTGGATCTTCACCAAAAGCTCTCTGTGAGGGCCAAGAAATGAACCACTAACTTTAGAAATGTGCAAATATGTATCAAGTGAGAGCATTCTAAATCTTGCCAGAGGATACCATTAAATTGGACACCTATCTTCTCCCAAAGCTTTTTGATATACAGTTAGCTCATTTATTTTAATCTAATGTTACATTAATATATGTAATTTACATTTTCCCTAGACCCGCTAGCTGAAAGGAGATAAAGTTAGTGAATCTGGACATAAGGAGTAGTCACCAGGTTGTTTCCTCAAAATCAAAATTATTACACTGTTAGTCCATAAATTCCAAGTATTCAGAATGTAAAGTCATTTCTTCATGGTCATTATGGGATTCCCTATATGCTTTTTTTTTCATATTAGGTTTATGGTCCATGAAGTTATGGGACACTGTAAAATGACTAAGAATCTTAACCTCAGAGACCACAATCACACAAATATGACCAGACTTTGTAATTCTGGGGAGAACTATTAGACTGTCATTCCAAGACTAGCTTACCAACTTCTTCCAAGTCTTAGAGTGAAAATAAAATCTCAGGGCATCTCCCAGAATTAAGGTCAAACCAAAAATAGACTAGGCCTGGATCATAATAGACCATAATTGAACCATGATAATTGTCCAATGTCCTAACTACCCAGCAGAAAGTTTAAACTCTATAGGAAGTTTACATTGTCCCAGGCCTATAAAATAGTTCACAAACAATTCCTAGTGTTCAATCAAAAATTACTAAGCATGACAGGAACAGGAACAACTGACCAAAACAGACAATAGAAATAGACTTATAAGTGATAGGGTGATTATACTCATCAGACAAGGAAATTAAAAAAAAAAAGAAAAAAGAAACTATAATGAATATATTAAGAAAATGAAGAAACAGATGCAGAATTTTATCAGGGAATGGAAATCTATTAAAAAGAATCCAAAAGAAATTTCAGAACTGAGAAAATGATCTTCTGAAATTAAAAGCTCAGGTCATGACCCCAGGGTCCTTGCTCAGTGTGGAGCCTGCTTCTCTTTCTCCCTCTGCCTGCTACTCTGCCTGCTTGTGCTCTCTCACTCTTTCTGTCAAATAAATAAATAAAATTTTAAAAAAATATATATGGGACATAGTAAAAAATCCTAATGTACGTGTAATTAAAGAATCCAAGAAAATGGAGGATAATGAGGTAGCACTTAAATAGATAACAGCTAAGAAATTTCTAAAATAGACATAAGACATCAAGTCACAGATTCAAGAAACTCCATAAAACAAAGCAGGATGAATTCAAAGATAACCAAGCCTAGGAACTTTGTAGTAAAAGCTCTCAAACCAAAGACAAAGAGAAAATCTCAAAAGCAGCCTGATTACATGTTTCTATCAAAAAACCTACAGATATCTTCAAACAAAAGGATCAGACTTTAGAATTTTCTTTAATAACATGAAAAACAAAATTAGACAACCCCACGTTTTCAAGTGTTTGATAATTCCAAATTATTTCTTTATTCCTATTATGGCCTTTGAGTTTGTATTTGTGTGTGTCTATGTGTGTGTGTGTGTGTGTTTTCACATTCGGGACATGGTCCAAGAAGAAGTTAGAATATCTAAAAGTCTCGCCTCAGAATCCATGATGAATACAAACACAAACAGATATTGTTACCAGCCATTACAGTACAATAAGAAAAGAAATAAATTATAAAAATTTGAAATTTATAAAATTGGAAAAAATTAAGATTGAGATTTATACTCATTATTTAGAAGTTATTGATTTGATATGTATACATATATATAATGTTTTATATATATAAATCTTGTTTTGATTATATGCATATCCTTTATATATGTAAATCTCTTATGTGTAAAAATCTTATATATATAAAATCATACCATATCAATAATAAATATTATATATATAAATCTAATAGCAAATTATTAGACAATCTACTGGTAAAATATTAGAACAAGTATAGTAGATAAGATCAGTATATAATTGATACAGAATATACAAGCTGATATACAAACTAATATATATGGACTGATCAAATAACAACAAAATTTTGTGAGGCTTGACAAACTGACACTTAAAATGATATGAAAAAGCAAAGGCCAAATATAACCAAGATAATTTTACAGAAGAAATACAATGTATAGGAGTCCAATAACCCAATCTTAATTCATACTACAAAGTATAATGATTAAAATATGTGCCATCAATAAATTAAATATGGAAAAAATAGTATGAAAATAAATCTGTACACTATTAAAATTTGATATATGACTGAAATTAAAGTAAGAAGGCAGGATGATAGCCTTCAGTTTCTAAAAAAAACCATTGTGAGGGGCACCGGCGTGGCTCAGTCAGCTGGGAGACCAACTCTTGATTTCAGCTCTGGTCATGGTATCAGGGTCTTGAGATCAAGCCCTGTGTTGGGCTCCTCGCTCAGTGGGGAATCTGCTTGAGAGCCTCTCCCTCCCTCTCCCTCTACCCCTCCCCCCACTTGTGCACGCTCTCTCTAAAATAAATCTTTAAGTATAAAAAAATTAAATAAAATTTTTAAAAAACATGGTGGAAAAATAACCGAAAAATAGGGAGACATACATGTGCATGTAACACATACATGCACAAGCATACACTCATATTTAAACAAATCACTTTATTCACAAGAAGGTAAAAACAAAAACAAAATAAAACAAAACAAACAACAACAAAAACAATTCTTCAAAACCAAACATGTAGGAAAGGAAGAACTCTAAAAAGGCAGAAATCCAAAAAGGCAAGTAACTTCTGAATTTAGTTCTTCTGATTCCAGGTTGATGAATCATAGTTTTCATCTCCACACCTATATGCAAAATGGACAACAGGAGAATAAGCTCAGGTTTCCCCAAATATTGGCCATCAATTACAAAATGCCTGCATAAACATGGGATTCCTGAGATCTATCCCTTCAGTGTTTAGGTGAACAAGGGGGAAAAGTCATAAAGCAAAGAGGAGAGCAAGAAATGGGAGGAAAATAAAGCTTCTATAATTATCCTAGGTCTTTTGGGAATATACATGTTTTATTTCTCCTAGGTAAGTACCTAGTAGTGGTATTAGGTAAGGGCGTGTTTACTGATCAAACTTTTTTTTCCATTCATTTTTTAGCTCTATTTATTAATTTAAAAAAATTATTCTGTTACGTTAGTCACCATTAGAGTACAACATTAGTTTTTGATGTAGTGTTCCATGATTCATCATTTGCATATAACACCCAGTGCTCCGTACAATTCATGCCCTCCTTAATACCCACACCAGGCTCACCATCCCCCCATAACTAAAAAGTAGTAGTAACATTTTCCATTCTCAACAGAACTACACGAAAGCTACAGTTCTGTGAAATCTTATCAATAGTTTGTGTTTAAGTCTTTCATCATTCCAGGGGTTGAATTAAGAGTATCTTGTGGTTAATTTGCATCTCCCTGATTCTTAAAGATATTAAGCCCATTTTCACATGCCTCTCAGTCTTTGATTGTCTTCTTCTCAAGCCTTTTGGCCATTTTTAATTGGGTATTTGTCTTTATTAGTGAGTTGTAAGGGTTATTTACATATTCCAGATACAAATCCTTTGTCAAATGTGCAGTGAATAATTTTTCCTGGCCAATTCACTTTCTTAGTGATGTCTTTTGGTAAGCAAAATGTTCTAAGGTTGATAAAGTACGATTTATCAATTAAAATAAATTAATGTGAGTGCCTTGGGTGCTTAAGGAAAGTTTTCTCACTTTGAAGTGGTAAAGATACTCTCCTGTGTTTTCTTCTAGAAACTTTGTAGTCCTAAGTTTTACCTTCCATTGTCTGACCCATCCCAAATTAACATTTACCAATGCCATAAGAAATGACTTGAGGTTGATTTCTTTTTCATATAAATATCTAGTTGTTACAGCAACATATGTTCAAAGGCTTTTCTTTGCTGATTTTCATCAGCCACATTACCATTGTTGTCAAAAATATTTTATTCATATCAGTGCAGTTCTATTTCTGAAATCTGAAATCTGTTCCACTGATCTATTTGTCTAAATGCCAATACTACCCTGCTTTGATTAATATAGCTTTAAAAGTAAGTCTTGAAAATCGATATTGTAAGTCCTGAACATACTTCTTTTAGAAGGTTATTTGGACTATTATTGTTTCTTGCATATTAATATAATTTTTTCATTTTTTTATTTTTTAAAGGCTTATTTGTTTGAGAGAGAGAGTGAGAGGGGCGAGAGGGGCAAAGGAAGAGGGAGAGAAGTAGAGTCCCCACTGAGTGCAGAGCCCTACATGGGGCTAGATCTCACGACCCTGAGATCATGACCAGAGCCAAAATCAAGAGTCAGACGCTTAACCAGATGAGCCACCCACCTGCCCCTCCATATAAATTTTTAAATCAGCTTGTCAATTTCTACAGAAAAGCTTGCTGAAATTTTTATTAGGAGCATATTCAATCTCTAGATCCATTATATGGAAAATATTGTTAAAATAGCCATCCAAAATTATGGATTTGTCTATTCTTCCCTTCAGTTCTGTCACTTATTGTTTCTTGCATTTTGAATCTCTGAAATTGAATGTTTATGTACAGTTCCATTTCACTTCTACTGGTTTTTAACTATATCACCTTGGACTTTTTTAAAATTTGTTTATTTGCTTCCTTGTTTTGTGGTTACTCAAGGGATTACAGTTGTATCATTAACTTATCTTGTTCCACATCGAATTAACATTATATCCCTTCATATATAATACAAGACTCTCATTACATACTTTCATTTACCACCTCCTGTCTTTTGTGCTATTTTTGTTCTATAATTTTTCTTCTACATAGTTTATAAACACCATAATACTGATGATTACTTTCACTTTAAATAGCAAAATGCCTCTTAAATATATTAAGAAACTAACAAAAAGATTTTTTAACATCTTTACCCACATATTAACCATTTTTCACACTCTTCACTTTTCATGTGGATCTGAACTTACATTTGACATTATTTCTATGAACTTCCTTCAGCATTCTTTACAGTGCAAGCCTGCTCGTGATAAAGTCTCAGTTTTTATATGTCTCAAAATATCTTTCTTTCATATTTTTGTATTATAGGTTGAGAGCTCCTACTCATTCCAGCACCATTAAAGAATCATCACTTTTGAGACTCCATTTTTTTCAATGAACTCTTTAGAATTTTTATTGACTTTCCCATATCTTAATCTCTTCCACACCACCTCACTCCCTACTCCAAGGCTGCTTTTAAGAATTTCTCTTTATCTGTAGTTTTGGACAACTTGACTATATTTCAGCTAGAAATGGTTTCTTGGAGTCTATCCTTCTTGGTATTTGTTAAGCTTCTTGAATTTGTAGGTTGATAATCTTTTTTAGAACCAAATTTGGGGGGAAAGTATGCTCTTATCTCTTCAAACATTATTTCTGGCCCAATTTATCTCCTCTTCCTCCAGGTCACCAGTACATCCTCTGGTATATTTTCAGCATTTGTTTCTCTCTTTACCACACTTTGTATCATTTTTGCTGTTTTTTATTCAAATTCATTGATTTTTGTTCAATAGTAGCCAATCTGCTGTTTAACCCATCTAAAAATGGATATTGTATATATCAGATGTATATTCCACTTGGTTCTTTTTTATAGATTCTGTTTTTCTGCCATTATTCCCCATTTGTTCATGCATTGTATTTTCCCTTAAATTTCAAGTGTATTGTAATTGTCCTAAAGTCTTTGCCTACTAATGCCAACATATGTCTTATCCTTGAGCTTATTTCTACTTGTGTGACTTCTTTTGGTTTTGGGCCACATTTTCTTGTTTCTTCTTCTCATGTCTAGTAATTTTTCTTTGTATACTGGACATTGTGTATGTGAAGACATTGAAAATCTGGATTTGTCATCCTCTAAAAGAATATTGAGTTTAATTCTGGCAGACAGGCAGTTTTCTTCAAAGATAAGCTTGATCCAGTCATGGTTTATTTTTAGGCTTTCTTGGTAGGGTCCAAAGAAACCCTTATCCTAGGGAAGGTGTAACCATACTCAAAAGCAGGTATGGGGGTGGGGGCATCTTAACTAATGACTTGGCTGAGATGCCTGGCTATTCAGAAACTTAACATCTCTCAGTACTGTGGCATGATCTCTAAAATCTTAGCTCAGCTTTTCTCCGCCAAGATTCAAGAAATAGCATGTGCAGCTCAGTATTTGGACAAAACTTGAAGGAATCCTCAGGAAGATTTATGAAATCCCTTCTCTGAGAATATCTCTTCTCTGGTACCATGCTTTTTACATTCCAGCCTCGTAGTAGCTCTCAACTCTGATCTTTGTTAATTCTACCCAGAAAAAAACTAACTCTCTGTTTCAGTTCCAATTCCATGTGTAGTGGTTTGGAACATGCCCCCCAGGCAGAAATCCAGAGTGAATGTGGAGTTTCCTTGAGTGTTTTCATTCTTTCAAGGATTCAAGTCCTGAATTGCTTGTTGTTCAGTATCTGAAACCATTTGCTTTATGAATTTCATCTAGTTCTATAATGGTTTATGGTAGAAGCATTAGCCTTATAACTGTCCCTCTATCAAAGCCAGAAGAGGAAGTTTCTCTACTGTTTTTGCCTTTTCTACATTTGCAATTTATATTGATCTCTCTCTATTGTCCTTCCCATTGTATCTGTTTTTTCTTGAGCATCTTTTAATTTACCTTTATTCTGAGATGGTTGTTAAATTTTTCTTTCATTTCATTTCTGAGTTCTATAGACTCCTGTTTCATAGCTTCTTGTTTTTTATCTTTTCTATTCTGTGCATCATACCCCTTCATATGTGCAGTGGCTCTTTTAATGATATTTATTTCACAAGAGTCTTTTGTTGCAATGTTCCTCATTTCATGACTTTTTTTCAGTATCTTCATCTGCCAAAGTTTTTTATTTAATTTATGTTTTCTTCTTGTAATAATATTGGACAGGTACTGATTTCTTATTTGTTATTATAATTATTAATATTGACTTTCCCCCAGATTCACAATAGCAGGAAATTCCATGTGGAAAGATGCTTTTCTCTCTTCCAGGGAAAGGAAGGGTTAAATATTTTCATAATTCAGAAGTCAAAATTTCCATATTCTGTTGTGACAGTAAATAATAGGGCTTTTCCCCCCTCTTTTGTTTTTCTTATTCTTTTTTTAAAAGATTTTATTTATTTGTGAGAGAATGTGAGAGCATGAGCTGGGTGAGAGGCAAAGGGAGAAGCTGACTCTCCACTGAGCAGGGAGCCTGATGCAGGGCTTGATCCCAGGACCCCAGGATCATGACCTGAGCCAAAGGCAGGCATCCAACTGACTGACCCACACAGGGGCCCCTGTTTTTCTCATTTTTAAAGGCTATTTTATTTCAGTAAGTTCTTTATTTCGAACTAGTACCTTCATTATCTTTTTAGTAAAGGTAGAAGCCTAAAGAGATACCACTTATACAATATGTCTCCTTTTCCTCAAAAAGGGACCTTTCCAGAACTTCCTTTTCCTTTTGACTTCCCATGCCACGGATTCACCAACTCTAAAACCTTTTCACAACATTTGCCCAATCATGATGGGACCATCCAAAAGGAAATTTATAATTTTTATAGTGAAATGGTCACATCAAAGATTTTTTTAAATATTGGTAATTTTTATCTGATATTCCCAAATCCATTAGCTTAGTGTTCAGTAAAGTTTTGATTATTTGAAATAGTGTCAAGTCTTTTAGACATTTTTTAATGTAGAAGAATATAAGCACATTGCACTAAACAGTATTTAGAGACTTCCAGATTTCCTTCATGTGAAAATAATGAGTATAAATAAGGAAATGACATGGAGTGTTATATAACACAAGCACCTGGAGAGATTTTTCTAACAACGTGTTCTTGCTCCTCATCTCCACTCCCATGAAGGAAATATTATAATGTGAGGTGGTTGAAGAAGTTGGCATGTATGTTTTGAGATAAATAAAGCAGGGGAGGGGCAGCAAGGAAAGAATGAAGGAAGAGTAAGAAGGAAGAAGGAAAAAAAGAAGGAAGGGGAGGAGAGAGGTGGAGGGGAAGGAGAGGGGAGGGAACAGAGAAAGGAGGATGGAAAAATATTCCCTGGATATTTCTGGGAAATTCTCAACCACTACCATTATCAAGAAAACAAACACCAAAATGGAAAGAATGTCAGGGTTTTTTTTTTATTTTTTATTTAAATTCAATTTATTTAACATATAGTGTATTACTAGTTTCAGGGGTAGAATCTGGTGATTCATCACTTGCATAAACACCCAGTGCTCATTACCTCAGGTGCCCTCCTTAATGCCCATCACCCAATTACCCCATCCCTTACTCGCCTCCCCTCCAGCAACCCTCAGTTTGTTTCCTAGAGTTAAGAGTTTCTTATGGTTTGCCTCCCTCTCTGTTTAAGTAATCCAGGAAACACAAGGGGAGAGTTAGACATACATCAGTAGTTAGGGACCATTCAGAACCAGAGGAGAAACTGGGTGATACTAGAGGGCAGGAGAGGTCTTATGGGGTGAGTGGGGCAGCTGATGCACCAGAGGAGACAGAAAGGGAACCTGGGAAATGCAGACCACCCTCACCTGACAAGAAGCTACATGTTCTCCTTTCCCAGCAAACCAATGACTCTGACCTCCTTGAACACAACTCATCCTTGAACTAAATTAAAGGGAGTTATGTGCTATGATTAGGGAGAAATGCTTAGCTTTTGGAAGAGTCCATAACCAAGAGCTGGGGAAGGGGTGTTAATGCTTCATTATGAGGGATACAGGCAAACCGAGGGGGTCCAATCCAGATGTGCAGCTTTATAAAGGCCTTTGCCGTTCAGATATAGACAGACTAGATGTACTAACTGGGGATCAATTAGGGGAAAAACAACTCTCAGAGGTTTTGAACTCTGTGCCCAGGAAGAAAAGTTAGATGATTCTCCATGATCCCAGAGGACAGAACCAGGATTTCCAAAGGCAGCAGGTCTGGCTTTGCCATAAGGTTGGCCCTTCCAACAGGTAAAGATGGAACAGCATAAATAAAACAGACATTCACAGACAAAACAGCCACCTGGTGGGAATGTTGGAGGAGAAATTGAAACATGGAAGAAAACTTGGATTCCAAGGCATCTCTCACTCCTACTGGGATCCCACGACTTCATGTCAGAGGCAAAATTTCACGGTGAGTGAAACTGGCTTGTCCAGCTTCTATCGCTCAACCTGGGACCTGGGGAAATGTTCTTAACTATTTTCAGCCTAGTTTCCTCAGTTATGAATGGAACTAATGATAGTCCTCATCTCATAGGGTTGTGAGCTTCTTTAATGAGACAGTAAATGTCGCATGTTTCCTTGGAGCACAGTCAGCCCCTAATGATATTTGCTGCTGTTATTATTGAGAATGAATGTGACACTGTGACACAACCCAGTTCATCTACTGCACAGATTCAGACAATGGAAGGAAGATGCAACAATATTCCATGAGGTTCTTATGTGTGGACATAGTGAGGTCAAGGACAGAGAACAGAAAATCATCAACAACGATAGCAGGTGGTGTGTGCTCGGGAAGAGAAGGAAATGTGTCAGTCAGTAATAAACTTAAGGAGCAATTGCCAAGCCTTCCCCCCTGAAGCAATAACTATTTGCAAAAGGAATTAAATAGAAAAGGTGCCATTTTAAAAATAAGTATACAAGGGCGCCTGGGTGGCTCAGTGGGTTAAGCTTCTGCCTTGGGCTCAGGTCATGATTTCAGGGTCCTGGGATGAAGCCCCACATAGGGCTCCTTGCTCAGCAGGGAGCCTGCTTCCTCCTCTCTCTCTGCCTGCCTCTCTGCCTACTTATGATCTCTCGCTCTCTCTACCAAATAAATAAATAAAATCTTTTAAAAAATAAAAATAAATAAAAATAAGTATACAAAATATGATCTGGGAAGAAAACTTTCTTCATTGGCAGTCTTACAAAGAGAAGTCATGTGTCGGAATTCATGGAGAAGAAACAGAATGATGAACTTTTCCCTGGTATCATGACATGTCAGAAGTGCAAAACAAACTAAAACTTGGAACTAGAGGTGGTGAGGAAACCACGTGATTTGGATATGCACAAATGTATTTTAGACTCTGTTCTGCCACTGGGTATCACTATTTCTCAAGGAAATTGCCAGGAAGACCCAGGCTATCTTGGATAACTCCTTGGGGTGTTCATTCTTCGACTTCAATGTAAAATGGTGCAATTGGACGGCCTCCTTGATCACTTAAACCTATAAACCACAACAAATCACCCTTAAGTTTCTAATTTTGCAGGAGTACTTTGCATGGAACAGCTTTTAAAATTCCAGCAAAGGAAGCATGTTTCTTTCTGTCTCTGACATGAACAGTTGGCACTATCCTGGATACAGTATGGGCAAAATATGTGTGAAATTGAATCATTCCAGCATGGGGAGATAGATTATAGGAATATACCAAGAGGATTAAAAAGGAGTTGGATGCTGAGTAAAGAGCCTTCAATACTTGCCCTGAAACCTTGTCAATTGCCTGTAATTAAACATAAAATAATTTTTGTTTCATTTACATTTTCTCTTTTCAAATGCATAATCAATTCTATAACTTTGGCTGAACTGTCAAACCTGCTTCAAATTTAATTATACTATAAATAAAAATGCCAGGAAGAGGAACATTTACTTTAAAAAAATCTAATATGACTTCATTCTTGGCTTCTGTTGTCGTTTGTGACGTTCGAAGCTGTAACTATTGAAGGAAACGTGCTGTGTCATGATCCTCTCTGGTCTCCTTAATTTCTGGGATCACACCAATAATGAGGGCTGGTGGACCCCGAAATGAGGCTCACCAGAGCGGGAAAGGGGATCATTAATTTCATTCTGCTGGAAATATTAGGTGAGGCATCTTTGGTATTATTAGAAGTGCTTTTACTGCCTGGGCTCTGGTTGGTGCTACCCTCAGAGTGATGGGAATCGTATCTGAATGGCTGTTTCACCATTTAGCAGCTCTGTGTTAATGTGAAAGCCAGTTAACCTCAGTGAACCTATAATAATTAAACTGCAAAATCAGAATAATAATTCAGACTTCACAAAGTTGTCATGAATATTAAATGGGGATTTATACCAAAATGCTTGAATAATTATAAATCGGCTTATAAAATTAAAGTAACAGTATTATTTTGCATAAGTTAATTTTGTTACTTTGCATAATAAACAGAATGCAAAGAAGCACAACGCCCTGCCTTCATTTCAAACTTCAGTTAGGAGGTTTATTTTATTCTTGATTCCAGAGATCCTGCATACATTTTTTGAACTTTCTGGAAGGGATTTCTGTTGATTTCACTTGAGTCTCAACTCTAGGGATGTGAGGTGGGACCAGGTGGGACCAGGTAATCTATAAGGCCCTTTCCAGCACTGAGCCTGTGATCCTAAACCCACAAATGACCTTAATTATAAAATGTCATCTCTCCATTTGCTTTTTTTTAGTTCTGCCCTTAGATCACCCCCGGCTTGATTTTTCCACAAGCCCAGAGGAAGGGAAGGGGAGGGTCTCGGGAAGAGAAACAAGCCTGGCAGAAGCAGGACACCAACTGGTTCCAAGAGCTTTGCTCCTTGTTGCTACCCTCAATCCATTCCCTGGGTCTCTCCATTTGTTCTGAATGTAAGAGAGTGAAAAACTTCAGTCAATGCAAATATACAGTATTGAGTTGGCAGGATTGTTCAGAAGAGGGCATCTGTGGAAAAGGAGGGGAGATATGTGTCAAGGTACATTAATAGAAATAAAAGGTAGACAAAGTACAGGCTAAAAGAAACACACAATGCTGCAGAACTGTGGAATGATATGCATAATTTCAAGTACTGGAGGGAGAGTGCTGAGAACCCAGTGGGATCTTGATCAGGTAGCCTTAAGTTTTCTCTGTGGTGAGATGTCTCATAATACAAAAGGGGGAACTATGGGGTGCCTGGGTGGCTCAGCCAGTTAAGCATCTGCCTTCAGCTCAGGTCATGATCCCAGGGTCCTGGGATTGAGCCCCCACATCAGGCTCCCTGCTCAGTGGGGAGCCTGCTTCTCCCACTCCCTCTGTTGTTCCTCTGCCCCCCAATCCCAGCTTGTGCTCTCTGGCTCTCTCTCTCTCTGTCAAATAAATAAAAATCTTAAAAAAAAAAAAAAGAGGGGGGAACCTATACAAAATTGGAAGAAGCAGCACAGAACAGCAGAGCCACTTGTCATAAAGCTGGTTCCTACTTAGAGTGTTTTTCTTTCTCTTTTTTTTTTAAGATTTTATTTATTTATTTGACAGAGAGAGAGAGAGGTCATAAGTAGGCAGAGAGGCAGACAGAGAAAGAGGGGGAAGCAGGCTCTCCGCCGAGCAGTGAGCCCGATGCGGGGCTCGATCCCAGGACCCTGGGATCATGACCTGAGCTGAAAGCAGAGGATTAACCCACTGAGCCACCCAGGTGCCCCTAGTGTTCTTGGTTCAAATTTTTCAAATCAGTAAAGAACATATACTTTTATCTATTCCTACATGGGAAGGTATTCCTGTAGAATTAATTGTTAGAAGAGAATTGCCAGATCCAAGGGCAAGTACATTTAGAATTTGAATAGATAGTGTGGATTTTCTGTCCCAATCAATGACCAAAACAGATTTCATAGGCCACAGGAGACTGCCCATTCTCCACATCCTCACCAGCCCTGTACATTGTTTTAAAATATTTTGCTGGTATAACAAGAAGTATTACTTCAAGTTGCATTTGTGTGATTAGTAGCAGAGGTGAACATTTTTATTCGCACATTTCTTGGCCATTCTTATTTTCTCAGCCTACCCACGGTATTTGCTCCTTTTCCAATTCAGCTCTTTGTCTTTTTCTCATTAATCTATACGAATTCTTTACTCCAAATATGAATCTTTGTAATTTTTGGTGCTGATAAAAAATCTCAGCCATTGGTTTATCTTTTATTGATGAGGTTTTGCATCATATAAATGTGAGTTTTCATGGTGGTAAAATCTTTTTACCTTTTTCTCTATACAATTTCATTTTTATATTTTTATTAGGAAAGCTTTTCCTGCTCAAAACTGTTTCAAGAAAAATCTCCCTTTTTTTTCTCCTTCTAGGATTGCTACTGCTATTTGCTTGCTTATTTTTTTAAAGATTATATTGAAAACAAGCTAGATTATGTTTTTGTATGTCATGGGATATTTTTTCAGATGGATAACGAATTTCCCCCAAAATATTCATATCAATTCAGGATTTTTCCTCCTAAGGAAAAAATGCTATTCTTCTTGTACATCAAACTCCCACAGACATATGGGTTCATCAACCGCCTTGCAAGCCACTGGAGCAATTTGAAAGGGCACAGAAATTCAGTGGAATAAAACTGCATATAGCAATTACTTTATTCCACAATATTATTAAACCAAAAATAATATATACTTCATCTCCTGGAATTTTTTGTTTCCTCTAAGTCAATGAAACGTCCTTTAAATAACTTTCACCAGCCATAGAGAAGGCAGGTTTCCTGGAGACAATTCAGCTGTGGCATTCCAACCACCTAAGTCCCCCTGATGGAGTCAGCAGCAGAGAAACATGTCCACAGGTAATTGAAAAGGCTGTTGAGATATTTGTGTGGGGTTCAGTAAGGTCAGGAAGCTGCTTCTCACTCAAGTAGCCCCGAGCCAGGCAGCTCATCCGAGAGTGCACCTTTTTCTTTCTGGGTCCACAGGTGCGGGCTGACATTGGCACTCACAAGAGCCTGCTGAGGATCTCCTGCTGACACAGCTTTTCCAAGCGGGAACATTCTCAGCCAGGCCTTTCGGATTCAGCTCTTCTAAACAGAGAACCGAGCCAACAGGGTTGCAACCTCCTATATGATCCAAGGTACGGGACTCTGACAGACTCGGATCCATGTACCGTTGGAAACAGACCCCTTGGGAAGGCAAAGCCCAGCCTCCAGCCTGGGCTTGTGCAGCCAAAGGGTTACGGGAAAGGAGAGGGTAAATACACTTCTTGACTTACCACCTACTGAGTCAGGCTTAGAGAGAGGCCAGGATTAGCAAGTGCTGTATGGCCAACACCGGTCTTTTATGCTGCAAGATAAACACCCGCTCGTTCAGGTTATAGCACGCTAAGGATATCCTCCCCGTGCAGGGAACTCACCCAGTGAGGATTTGCTGCTTCCTGGTGACTCAGGGGACCACACCAACATACTTGGACTGATGACGGTCTCCTTGAGCCAGAGGCGAGCGGGACCTCATGCAGGGGTGAAACAGAGCTGAGGACGGGCTTATCCTGTTCAACTGCAATAGGGGGTCACTCAGTGTCAGAGAAGACCGCAGAGCCCATTTGACAGGCAACGACCGCCCTCCTCTTGCATTCAGACCAATCCAGCTGGAAGGGTCCAAGATTGTGTGGATGTGTGTGGAGGAGTGTATATGTGGAGGGTGAAATATGCAAAACTAACCCCTTTGACGGCTGTGACTCTCCTTTGCTTTCACAGCCGGCACTCACCCCCTCAGTGGTGGTGTTCCATCCACACAACTGGAGATCTGAGTTCCCAGGCAGCGCTGGCCAATACAAAAGCCACATGGGGCTATTGGAACTTACATTCAAAGGAATTAAAATTAAATAGAATTACAAACTATTCCTCAGTCTTCCTGGCCACATTTCAAATACTCAACAGATAGCCTGTGGCCACCATAACAGAGAGCACAGACTTAGAAACTTTCTACGATTACAGAAGTTCTATGAAACTCACATAAAAGTCCTTACATGGGGAGCAGCAAGATGGCGGAGGAGTAGGAGACCGATTATCATCAGGTCCCAGGAATTCACCCAGAGAGCTATGAAACTATTCTGAACACCTACAAATTCCACCAGAGATCGAAGAGAAGAGGAGCAGCAATTCTAGGAACAGAAAATAGACCGCCTTCTGGAAGGTAGGCCATGCGGAGAAGTGAATCTGAGGTGACGGGAAGATAGACCCCGGGGGGAGGGGCCGGCTGCCAGCAAGGGAGCGAGGAGTGGAGCACAGACTCGGAACTGTTAGAAGTCGGCTCCACTGAGGGACGTCGCCCCAGAGACCAAGCAAGGGGTGAAGCCCTCACAGGGACAGTGTGGTCTCAGGACCCACGGGGACACAAAAAGACCAGGAGTGTCTGAGCGTGACCGAGCTCCCAGGTCTCAGAGAGAAGCCGGCGGGAGAGATGGAGCTGAGCTAAGGTGTCTCTCAGCTCGGGGTTACCTTGGGCTGTGATCTGAAGCACAGCCGGGCCACTGATCTGGGAGCGGGGACCCCACGGGAGGCAGACCTGGAGAGACCCCCTCCTTCCTCCTCCGGGAGCAGTGGTGCGGGAGCGGCTGCAGGATCTGCCAGTTTCGGAGATTCTAAACGGGGCCGCGCCAGAGACAGAGATGCTCGGTCACAGGCGGGGTGAGCTCGGAGCGCNCAGCCGGGCCACTGATCTGGGAGCGGGGACCCCACGGGAGGCAGACCTGGAGAGACCCCCTCCTTCCTCCTCCGGGAGCAGTGGTGCGGGAGCGGCTGCAGGATCTGCCAGTTTCGGAGATTCTAAACGGGGCCGCGCCAGAGACAGA
>LNAC01001335.1:192190-223552 GCA_002007465.1 Ailurus styani | reverse complement strand
AAAAGGATTATTCACCACGACCAAGTGGGATTTATTCCTGGGATGCAAGGTTGGTTTAACATTCGCAAATCAATCAATGTGATACAAGACATTAATAAAAGAAAGAACAAGAACCATATGATCCTCTCAATAGATGCTGAAAAAGCATTTGACAAAGTACAGCACCCTTTCTTAATCAAAACTCTTCATAGTGTAGGCATAGAGGGTACATACCTCAATATCATCAAAGCCATCTACGAAAAACCCACAGCGAATATCATTCTCAATGGAGAAAAACTGAGAGCTTTTCCCCTAACGTCAGGAACACGGCAAGGCTCTCCACTATCACCACTGCTATTCAACATTGTACTAGAAGTCCTAACCTCAGCAATTAGGCAACAAAAAGGAATAAAAGGCATCCAAATCGGCAAGGAAGAGGTCAAACTCTCACTCTTTGCAGATGATATGATACTTTATGTGGAAAACCCAAAGGACTCCACTCCAAAACTGCTAGCACTCATACAGGAATTCAGTCAAGTGTCAGGATATAAAATCAATGCACAGAAATCAGTTGCATTTCTATATACCAACAACAAAACAGAAGAAAGAGAAATTAAAGAGTCAATCCCATTTACAATTGCACCCAAAACCATAAGATACCTAGGAATAAACCTAACCAAAGAGGCAAAGAATCTGTATTCAGAAAACTATAAAGTACTCATGAAAGAAATTGAGGAAGACACAAAGAAGTGGAAAAACATTCCATGCTCATGGATGGGTAGAATAAATATTGTGAAAATGTCTATGCTACCTAGAGCAATCTACACATTTAATGCAATCCCCATCAAAATACCAGCAATTTACTTCAAAGAAATGGAACAAATAATCCTAAAATTTATATGGAACCAGAAAAGACCCCGAATAGCCAAAGGAATGTTGAAAAAAAAAAGCAAAGTTGGCGGCATCACAATTCCAGATTTCAAGCTCTATTACAAAGCTGTCATCATCAAGACAGTATGGTACTGGCACAAAAACAGACACATAGACCAGTGGAACAGAATAGAGAACCCAAAAATGGACCCTCAACTCTATGGTCAACTAATCTTCGACAAAGCAGGAAAGAATGTCCAGTGGGAAAAAGACAGTCTCTTCAACAAATGGTGTTGGGAAAACTGGTCAGCCACATGCAGAAAAATGAAACTGGATCATTTCCTGACACCACACACAAAAATAGACTCAAAATGGATAAAAGACCTCAATGTGAGAAAGGAATCCATCAAAATCCTCGAGGAGAACACAGGCAGCAACCTCTTCGACCTCAACCGCAGCAACTTCTTCCTAGGAACCTCACCAAAGGCAAGGGAAGCAAGGGCAAAAATGAACTATTGGGACTTCATCAAGATTAAAAGCTTTTGCACAGCAAAGGAAACAGTCAACAAAACCAAAAGACAACTGACAGAATGGGAGAAGATATTTGCAAATGACATATCAGATAAAGGGCTAGTATCCAAAATCTATAAAGAGCTTCTCAAACTCAACACCCATAAAACAAATAACCCAGTCAAGAAATGGGCAGTAGACATGAACAGACATTTCTCCAAAGAAGACATCCAAATGGCCAACAGACACATGAGAAAGTGCTCAACATCACTCGGCATCAGAGAAATACAAATTAAAACCACAGCGAGATACCACCTTACACCAGTCAGAATGGCTAAAATCAACAAGTCAGGAAATGACAGATGTTGGCGAGGTTGCGGAGAAAGGGGAACCCTCCTACACTGTTGGTGGGAATGCAAACTGGTGCAGCCACTCTGGAAAACAGTATGGAGATTCCTCAAAAAGTTGAAAATGGAGCTACCCTACGACCCAGCAATCGCACTACTGGGTATTTATCCTAAAGACACAAAAGTAGTGATTCTCAGGGGCACGTGCACCCGAATGTTCATAGCAGCAAGNACTATGGAAAGAACCTAGATTTCCATCAACAGATGAATGGATAAAGAAGAGGTAGTATATATATACAATGGAATACTCTGCAGCTATCAAAAGAAATGAAATCTTNGAAATCTTGCCATTTGCAACGACATGGATGGAACTGGAGGGTATTATGCTGAGCGAAATAAGTCAATCAGAGAAAGACAATTATCATATGATCTCTCTGATATGAGGAACTTGAGGGGCAGGGTGGGGGGTCGTGGTGGGTAGGGAGGGAAAAATAATGAAACAAGATGGCATTGGGAAGGAGACGAACCATAAGAGACTCCTAATCTCACAAAACAAACTGAGGGTTACTGGGGGGTGGGAGGGTAGGGATAGGGTGGATGGGTTATGGACATTGGGGAGTGTTTGTGCTTTGGTGAATGCTGTGAAAGATGTAAGCCTGATGATTCACAGACCTGTACCCCTTGGGCAAAGAATGAAAATAAAATTAAAAAAATAAAATAATCACACACTAAAAAGTAAAATAAAACAAAATAAAATGCATCTCTTGTAGACAGCATATGGGCAGGTCCTGTTGTTTTTTTTTCCAGTCTCTGACACTGTCCCATTTTATGGGAGCATTTAGGCTGTCAATGATTATTGAAAGATAAGTTTTTATTGACATCATGTTGCCTGTGAAGTCCTGGTTTTTGTAGATTTTCTCTGCAAATTTCTGTCCTATGTCACTGTTGGGTTCTTCTTTGCTAGAACTTCCCTTAATATTTCTTGTATTGCTGGCTTGCACTTTAATCTATAATCTTTTAGAACTTGCCAGTCTTGAAAGCTCTTTATCCCTCCATCCATCCTGAATGTCAGCCTTGCTGGATAAAGTATTCTTGGCTGCATGTTCTTCTCATTTAGTGTCCTGAATATGTCTTGCCAGCCCTTTGTGTCTTGCCAGGTTTCTGTGGACAAGTGTTACTTTATTCTGATTGTCCTCCCTCTGTTCATAAGGAATCCCTTCGCCCTAGCTGCCCTTAAGACATCTCTGAATTTACACCCCATGAATTTCACAATCACATACCTGGAGGTCTTTCTCCCCTCACTGATCTATGGGCGTGTCCTCTCTGCCTCTAAGACATGAACAGTTTTTCCATTCTCCAGATTAGGTAAATTTCTATCCAGTATTTTTTCAACTATGTCTTCTCCTCCTCTCTCACTCCCTCCACCCCCTCAAGGATCCCAATAATTCTGACATCAGAACGTTTCATGGAGTCATTTATTTCCCTAATTCTGTTCTCATGGCTTTTAAGCTGTTTGTTCCAGGCCTCCTCCTGATCCTCCTTTTCTATCGATTTATCTTATAGATCACTAATTCCATCTTCTGCCTTTGTTACCCTAGCTGTTTGAGTATTTAGACTAGATTGGATCTCATTGATAGCATTTTAAATTCTATCAGATCAGCTCTCCCTTCCACCCTTAGAGAGTCTATGTTGCCACAAATGGTCTTCTCCAACCTAGCCATTTCCTGTAAAACTGCTACTCTGAATTCTATTTCTAACATATTGTTTATGTTCATATCAAATAGTTCTGCAGCAGAGGTCATAGTCTTTGAATTTTTCCTCTTTTGGGTGTTCCTCCTCCTAGTCATTTTGATGAGAGGTGGTTGAGGGGATGTGTAGCTGAATATATCAGCCATGATCTAGCCAAGGTGCACCTGGAAAGTTTTGGAGCAATCGGAAGTCACACCAAAAAGAAAGAAAAAAGAAAAAAGAGAGAGAAAAAGAGAAAAAAAGAAAAAATCCAGCAAAGAGATCCCCAAAAGTAAGATTTATAAGGTACAAAACCAAAAATGAACAAAAGACTGACAAAAGTAAAGTAAAGTAAAAAGAAAAGCCCAGCCAAAATAAACCCTAAGAATAAGATTTATGTAGTGCAAAAATAAAAGCAAATGCACAGGAACACTGACAAAAGAATAAGATGGAAAGGTGGTTATAACCCCTCGATATGGGTGAGGAACCTTATTTTAGTTCTTCCTGGGTGTATCTTGTTATCTTTGTTAAAGGACTGAACTTACCAGAGTTACAGGGAAGTTAAAACTGGTTTATATATAGGGGTCATATTGAATATGGAAAAATGACTACCTTGAAGCTTATACAAAGCAGAAAAAATATCCAGTGGAAAAAAGACAACCTCTTCCATAAATGGTGCTGGGAAAATTGGACAGCTATGTATAGAAGGATGAAACTCAACCATTCTCGGGTGCCTGGGTGGCTCAGTGGGCTAAAGCCTCTGCCTTTGGCTCAGGTCATGATCTCAGGGTCCTGGGATCGAGGCCCACATCGGGCTCCCTGCTCGGCAGGGATCCTGCTTCCTCTCTCTTCTCTCTCTGCCTGCCTCTCTGCCTACTAGTAATCCCTCTCTCTGTGTCAAATAAATAAATAAAATCTTTAAAAAAAAGAAACTAAACCATTCTCTCACACCATACACAAAGATAAACTCAAAATTGATGAAAGACCTCAACATGAGGCAAGAATCTATCAAAATCCTAGAGAAGAACATAGGCAGTAACATCTTCGACATCGGCCATGGCAATTTCTTTCAAGACACATCTCCAAAGACAAAGGACACAAAAGCAAAACTGAACTTTTGGAACTTCATCAAGAGAAAAAGCTTCTGCACAGAAAGGAAACAGTCAACAAAAAATAAGAGGCAACCCAAGGAATGGGAGATCATAAGGAATAATATAGAAGACGTTAGGAGAAGGAAAGGAAAAGTGAATTGCAGTAAATCGGAGGGGGAGATGAACCATGAGAGACTGTGGACTCTGAGAAATAAACGGAGGGTTTTGGACGGGAGGTGGGTGAGGGTTAGTGAGCCTGGTGGTGGATATTAAGAAGGGCATGTACTGCATGGAGCACTGGGTGTGGTTCATAAACAATAAATTTTAGAACACTGAAAAAAATTTCAAATTAAAAAAATTGTTCATCATCATTGGACACCAGGGAAATTCAAACCAAAACCACATCAAGATACCACCTTACACCAGTTAGAATGGCAAAAATTGACAGGCAAGAAATGACAAATATTGGAGACATTGTGGAGAAAGGGGAACCCTCTTACACTGTTGGTGGGAATGCAAATTGGTGTAGCCACTTTGGATAACAGTGTGGAGGTTTCTCAAGAAATTCAAAATAGAGCTATCTTATGACCCAGGAATTGCAGTACTGGGTATTTACCCCAAAGATACAGATGTAGTGAAAAGTATCCACAATAGCCAAACTGTGGAAAGATCAGAGATGCCCTTCAACGAAGGATGGATAAAGAAAATATGCTCCATATACACAATGGAATATTATTCAGCCATCAGAAAGGATGAATATCCAACTTTTGCATCAACATGGATGGGACTCGAGGAGATTATTCTAAGTGAATTAAGTCAAACAGAAAAAGTCAATTATCACATGGTTTCACATATTTGTGGAACATAAAGAATAGCATGGAGGATACTAGGAGAAGGGAAAAACAAAGGGGGAGAAATCAGAGTGGGAGATGAACCATGAGAGGCTATTGACTCTGGGAAACAAACTGAGGGTTTTCAAAGGGAGGTGAGTGGGGGTTGGGTGAGCATGGTCATGGGTATTAAGGAAGGCATGGATTACATGGAACACTGTGTGCTATATGCAAACAATGAATGTTGGAATGCTACATCAAAAAATAATGTCGTATCATATGGTGACTAACATAACACAATAGAAATAAATAAATAAATAAAGGAAGAAAGTGACAATCCAACAAGAAGTTGTAATAATTGTAAATACTTATGCATGCTGAGTGGGAACACACAATATATGAAACAATAACAAACATCAAGGAAGTAATTGATAATAATACAATAATAGTAACATGCCACTTACATCGATGGACAGATCACCGGAACAGAAAAGCAACAAGGAAACAATGGCTTCGACTGACACACTGGGCCAGCTGAACTTAACAGGTATATTCAGAACACTCTATGCTTAAAACAACGGAATACACATTTTTTTTCAAGTTCACATGGAACAGTCTCTAGAGTAGATCATATATTAGGTTATGAAACAGACCTGAACAAATACAAAAAGATTAGAATCATATCATGCATTTTTTTCTGACCACAAAGCTATGAAACTAGAAGTCAACCACAAGAAAAAAAAACTTAGAAAGGCCACAAATACATGGCAGTTATTCAACATGCTACTAAACAAGGAATGGAACAACTACTAAATCAGGGAAAAAGTAAAATATATGTATATGGAAACAAATGAAAATGAAAACACATGATCCAGTGTTCTGGAAAAAGCAGTTCTAAGAGAGAAGCATATAGCAATATTGGCCTACTTCAAGAAATAAGAGAAATCTCAAATAAAGAACCATTTTCCCTAAAGGAGCTAGATAAAGAAGATTAAATGAAGACTAAAGCCAGCAGAAGGAAGGAAATAATAAAAATTAGAACAGGGGCACTTGGGTGGTTCAGTCAGATAAGAATCTGACTCTTAAATTTGGCTCAGGTCATGATCTCAGTGTCATGAGATTGAGTCCTGCATTGGGCTTTGTACTGGGCATGGAGACTGCTTAAGATTCTCCCTCTCCCTTTGCCCCTCCTCCCCACTGACTCTCATTCATTCTCTTTCTCTCTAAAAAAAAAAAGAGCAGAAATGATTGATACAGAAACTAAAAAAACAACAGAACCGATTAGTGAAACCAGGAGCTGATTCTTGGCAAAAATTCTCGCCAGTCTTATCAAAAAGAAAAGAGAAAGGACTCAAATTAATAAAATCGCAATGATAGAGGAGAAATAAAAACCAACACCATAGAAATACAAACAATTACAAGATAATATTATGAAAAAGTGTATGCTGGGTATTAGGTCCAAGATGGCAGAGAAGTAGGAGACCTTAGTTTTGTTGGTCCCAGGAATTCAGCTAGATAGCTTTGAAACCATTCTAAACACTATCAAACTCAACTGGAGGTATAAGAAAAGAATAGCTGTACTCTACAAATACAAAGTGGCCACTTTCTGCAAGATAGGAGGCAGAGAGAAGTGAATCCAAGGCAATCTATGGAGAGATAAACTGCAGGGGGATAGATACTCCATAAGCCAGCTACAAGATGGTGATATAGCAGTGGGAGGCAAAATCAGAACTTTTAGAAGTCCGTCCTTGTGAGGGATGTCTCTGCCTGAAAAGAATTCAGGTGACTAAGTGGGGCAGAATCCTAGGGGGCACAGTGTGGTCTCAGGATCCTTGGGGTCACAGGAAGACCAGGGGTGCCTGTGTGCAACAGAATTCCTACTCATTGGAGCAGGGAAACCCGCTACAATCAGTGAGCCCAAGAGTGGTCTTTCAGTTTGGGGTTGCCATAAACTGCAAGCCATGATATGGTCGAGGGACTGCTCCCCAAGCAGAGGCCCAGCAAGTAGTAGAATTAGCAAGAACTCCCTTTCTTCCTTGGGAGCAGTGGTGTTGATGTGAGACATAGGAGTCTGCAGGATTTGGAGACTTGAAATGGGGTTGTGTGCCTGAGATAGAAATTCTCAGTCACAAGGTGCATGAGCATGGAATGTGGCCAGAGAGCAGGGAGACAGGAGTGAGGGAGACAGGTTTTTCCCTGAAGGGATACTGAGGAGTGAGGTCCCGAGCTTTCAGCTCCAGGGTTGGAGATTGGGAGGCTGCCATTTTCATTCTCTTCCTCTATAGCAGCGGTGCTGTAAGCCTTCAAGAAACAAAAGCCATACAGAGTAATCTGGAACAGATTACTTAGCCCAGACCCGGGTCAGGGTGGTGCAAGTCTGCCCAGGCAAAGACACCAGAGAATCAGTGAACAGTCTCCTCCCCCAGAAGATCAGCATGAACATTGGCTAAAACCAAGTTTGCTGATCATAAAGAACTGCAAAACTCCAGCGCTAGGAGAAAATAGGTATAAAATTCATGGTTTTTCATTCCCTTCAATTCTTTAGTCTTCAATTTTAATTTTTTCTCTTTCATTTTTCAATGAATTTCATATTTTAAGAATTCATTTTTAAAATTCTGTTTTAATTTTCAATTTTTTCAATTGTATTCTATTCTTTCATTGTATTTAATTTTATTTTTGTTTCTCTTTCTTTACAATTTTGAGATCTAGTCTTCTAACAAACAGACAAAAATACATACAGATCCAGTATATTGTTCTATTCTATTCTGTATCTATTCTATCCACATGTCTGATTATATTCTCTTGTTAATTTTTTTTTAAATTTGGTTCTGGGTATCCTCTGACTTGTTTAGTGTATAATTCTTTGTGGTTGTTATTGCCATTTTATTATTTGTTTTTATTATTTGTTCTATTGGTTATCTATTCTTCTCTAGACAAAGTGACAAGATGGAAAAGCTCACCTCAAAAAAGAGAACAAGATGCAAGACTGACTGCCAAGTACCTAATCAATATGGACATATGTAAGATGTCAGAACTTGAGTTCAGAATAACTAATATAAAGATACTAGCTGGGCTTGAAAGAAGCATAGAAGACACTAGAGAATCCATTTCTAGAGATATAAAAGAATGAAAATTGAATCAATTCAAAATTAAAAAGAATATTAATGAGATGCAATAAAAATGGAGGCTCTAATGGCTAGGATAAATGAGGCAGAAGAGAATTAGTGATATAGAAGACAAAATGATAGAGAATAAAGAAGCTGAGAAAAGAGGTTTCCTGGGTGGCTCAGTCTGTTAAGCATCTGTTTTCAACTCAGATCATGATCTCAACGTCCTGGATTTGAACCCCACATTTGGCTGCCTCTTCAGCAGGGAGACTGCTTCTCCCCCTCTCCTCATTCCTCCTCTCTTTCTTGATCACACGCCCTCTCTCAAATAAAAATAAATAAAATATTTTTTAAAAATGAAGGTGAGAAAAAGAGATAAGCAACTACTGGATCATGAGGTGAGGATTCAAAAAATAAATGATAACATAAATGGAAACAATATTAAAATCATTGGGATCCCAAAAGAAGAGAAAGAGAGAGAGGGGCAGAAGGTATATTGGAGCAAATCATAGTGGAAAACTTCCCTAATCTGGGGAAGGAAACAGGAGTTCAAGTTCAAGAGGCATAGAAAACCCCCTCAAAATAAATAAAAATAGGTCAATACCTTGACATATAACAGCAAAATTTGCAAATGTCAAAGACAAAGAGAAAATACTGAAAGCAGCTTGGAACAAGAGGGCCATAACCCACAAAGGTGGAAACATTAGGCTGGAATTGGACCTATCCACAGACACCTGGGAAACCAGAAAGGACTGTCATCCTATATTCAGGGTGCTAAATGAGAAAAATATGAAACCAAGAATACTTTATGAAGCTAGGATAAAAACTTTCTAAGACAAACAGAAATTAAAGAATTTGTAGTCAGTAAACTGCCCCTGCAAAAAATATTAAAGAGGATCTTGTAAGTGAAAGAGAGCCCCAAAATTACACAGACAAGAAAGGAACAGAGACAATATACAAAACAGTGACTTTACAGGTAATGCATTGGCACTAAATTCATATCTTTCAATAATTACTCTGAATGTAAATGGGCTAAATGGGCCAATCAAAAGCCACAGGGTATCAGTTTGGATAAAAAAGCAAGACCTATCCATATGCTGTCTACAGGATACTCATTTTAGATGCAACGGCACTTCCAGATTGAAAGGGAGGGGGTAGAAAACCATTTCACATGTTAATGGACATCAAAATGAAGCTGGGGTGGCAATCCTTATATCAGACAAATTAGATTTTAAACCAAAGACTATAGTAAGAAATGAAGAGGGATACTATATCGTACTTAAAGTGTCTATCCAACAAGAAGATATAACAATAGAAAATATTTATGCCCCTTACATGGAAACAGCCAATTATATAAGCCAATTAATAGTGATAGCAAAGAAACACTTCAATAATAGTACAATAATACTAGGGGACTTTAACATCCCACTCACTGCAATGGACAGATCATTGGGCAGAAGATCAAGGAAACTATGGCTTTGAGTAACATATTGGACTAGATGGAATTCACAGATAAATTCAGAGCATTCCATCTTAAGGTAGCAGAATACACATTCTTCTCTGGTGTACATGGAACATTCTCCAGAATAGATCACATACTGGGTCACAAAGATCTCAAGCAGTACCAAAAGATTGGCATTATTCCCTGTATATTTTCAGACCACAGTGCATTGAAATATGAATTCAATCACAAGAGGAAAATTGGAAAGAATTCAAGTACATGGAGGCTACAGAGCACCGTACTAAAGAATAAATGGGTCAACCAGGAAATTAGAGGATTAAAAATGTTCATGAAAACAAATGAAAATGGAAACACAACTGTTAACCTGAGGCAAGATGGTGGGGGAGTAGGGGACCCAGTTTCAACTGGTTCCCTGAATTTAGCTGGATATCTATCAAATCATTTTGAACACTCATTAAATCAGCCTGAGATATAAGAATATGTATCTGGATCTCTACAAGCTGAAAAGTGAGTGCTTTTTGCAAGGTAGAACATGCAGAGTCATGGATTTGCTGGGAGATATCAGAAGATAAACAGAGGCTGGAGGGAACTTCCATAAGCTGGCTCCTGGAAAGTGATATTACAATGGAGCACAAAATCAAAACCCTTAGAAGTCTGCTCTAGTGAGAGACATCCCTCTCTGAAAGGGGCTCTGGAAATGAAAAGGCAGAATTCTAGATAGGGCTTTGTGGTCTCAGGATCCAAGGAGCCACAGAGGAATGGGGGTCCCTGAACTGGTAAAGCGCCCAAGCTGAGAAGCAAATTATGGTCAGTGAGCCCAGGAGGGGACTGTCAGTTTGGGTCACCATAAAACACGAGCTGGCCAGTTAGTAATCACTCTTGTCCCGAGCAGTCTGAAAATGTTTGGAACCTGGGGGTTGTCTATAATCCCCCTGAAAGGAGTAAAAACAGTTGTGTCTGTTACTGGACAAAAGCTTGCTGGGCAGTAGTGGTCCCGGAAAGGATATTAGGGCGTCACCCAGACATGATCCAGGAACTTCAGGTGTGAGTGAGCAGCCCATGGCTACTCTCAGTTTTAGTCACAAAGGGCAGAGACACTCCAGGGCCCCTGGGACCATCTCTGAGAGTTAAGGTTGGCACGCACTGTGGGAGGCTCTGGTTTTCGGTGCACACAGAAGTGGAGATTGTTGGTTCCAGAGAGTTTATTAAAGAGGGCAGACTGATCTTTCTGCTGTGGGCCAGAGGTTTGGGCATGGCCATTTTTGCTCTGATCCTCTGAAGTGATGCAGGAAGTCTCCAGGGAACAAAAGCCACAGAGAAGACTAGTTTGCACTGACCCCTATCCCCTGATGGGGCTGGGACAACTCTGCCCAGTCAGGGATACCTGAGAAACAGTGCAGGAGGCCTTTCTCCCAGAGGACAGACTGGAATAACAGGTGGATGTCAAGCCTATGGATCCCACAAGACTGTAAAACACCAAAACCAGGGGCAAACAGTATATTGATCTCCAGATATTGTCTCCCAACTCATTTATTTTTCAGACAAAATTCTCCTTTCCTTTTTTCTTTTATTTTTCTTTTTTTCTCATCTTTTTTCTTATTCTTTTCTTTTAACTTTTTCCCCGTTTCAACTAGATGCTTATTATACAAACTTAGAGTTGCTTTTTAACTTATAATTTTTCACACCTACATTTTATAGATACATGCTTTATTTTGGTCTTTTTCCACTCTATTCAATTTTATATTGTGTGTGTGTGTGTGTGTGTGTGTGTGTGTATATATATATATATATATATATGTATATATACATACATATATATATATATATATATATATATATATATATAAGTTTTGCTTTCCTTGCAATTTTGGGATGTAGTGTCTTCTAACACACAGACCAAAATTCAATCAGGAACAAGTGGATCACTCTGCTTTGTCCATCCTGCACGATTATAGTCTCTCTTCCCCTCTTTTTAAAAATTTATTTTATTCTGGTGTTTCATTTTGGTTTTGTTTTTCTGTGGTGGCTTCCAACCTCTATGGATTTTTCTGGGGTGTATGTTGCTTGGGTCATGGATAATATTTTGGACTCTGTTCACTTGCCCTTCATCTGTTCACTGGGCAGAATGACTAAGAGGAGGAACTCACAGGAAAAAAAAAGGAACCAGAGGCAGTGTTTTCTGCCCCAGAGGTAACCAAAATGGATATAAGTAAGATGTCAGAGATAGAATGAAAGCTAGCAATCATAAAGTTAAGATCGAAGCTTGAAAAAAATAAGTGACAATATAGAATCTGTAAGGGCAGAAATAAGATCTAATCAAGCCAAACGTAAAAATGTTATGAATGAGATGCAGTCTAAACTGGATACTCTAACAGCTAGAGTCAACGAGGCAGAAAAGAGAATAAGGATCTAGAGAATAAGCTGATGAAAAGGAATGTAGTTTAGAAAGAAGAGATAAACAAGTAATATCTCATTAAAAATGGCTGTAAAGATTAATGATGCCAAGAAATATTCCAATGTCAGAATTATTGGGATCTGCAAGGGGATGGAGAGAGAAAGAGAGAGAGAGAGAGCAAGAAGGTATATTTGATGAAATCATAGTTGAGAACTTCCTTAATTTGGGGAAGAAAACAAGCATTTGTGTCCAAAAGGCAGAGAGGACCCCTCCCAAAGTCAATAAAAATAGATCAACACACTGAAATATAATAGTGAATTTAGCAAAACTTAGAGAAAAGGAAGCTATCCTGAGAGCAGCTAGGGAGAGGGGGTTTCTTACATATGAGGGGAGGAACATCAGAAAACATCAGACCTATCCACAGAAACCTGGCAGGCCAGAAAGGGATTGCAAGACATATTCAGGGTACTAAATGAGAAGAATCCAGCATGGCTGTCATTCAGAATGCATGGAGTGATAAAGAGCTTCCAGGACAGAGAGAAATGGAAAGAATATGTGACCACCAAGCCAGCCCTGCAAGAAATACTAAGGGGGACCCTGTAAGCAAAGAAAGACCCCAAGAGCCACATAGGCCAGAAAGAAACAGAGACAATCTACAGAAACAGGGACTTTACAGGCAATACAATGACACTAAATTCACATCTTTCAATAGTTATTCTGAACGTAAATGGGCTGAATGCTCCAATCAAAAGACAATGGCTATCAGGTTGGATAAAAAAGCAGGACCTATGCATAGGTCTACAAGAGACTCATTTTGAACCTAAAGACACCTCCAGATTGAAAGTGAGGGGATGGAGAAATATTTATCACACGAATGGACATCAAAGTAAACCTGGGTAGCAATCCTCATATCAGACAAATTAGATTTTAAATCAAAGACTGTAGTAAGAGATATAGAGGGACACTATATCATACTTAAAGGGTCTATCCAAAAAGAAGATCTAACAACTGTAAATATCTGCCCCCAACATGGGAGCAGTCAATTATATAAACCAATTAATAACCAAAATAAAGAAACATGTTAAATGTTTCAAACATTGAATATTTCAAACATGTTTGAATGGTATATTGGACCAGATGGACTTCGTAGATATATATAGAACATTCCTTCCTAAAACAACAGAATACTCATTCTTCTCGAGTGCACATGGAGCTTTCTCTAGAATAGATCACAAATCAGGTCTCAACTGACATCAAAAGATTGAGATTATTCCCTGAATATTTTCAGACCACAGTGCTTTGAAACTGGAACTCAACCACAAGAATAAATTTGGAAGGAACTCAAACACTTGGAAGTTAAAAAGCATCCTGCTAAAGAACGAATGGGTCAACCAGGAAATTAAAGAACTTAATCCATTAAGCCAATGAGCATGAAACACATCAGTTTAAAACCTATGGAATACTGCAAAGGTGGTCCCAAGAGGACAGTATATAGCTATCCAAGCCTCTCTCAAAAAGTTGGAAAATTCCTAAAAGCACAAACTGACCCTACACTTAAAGGAGCTGGAGAAAGAACAGAAAATAAAGTGTAAATCAAGCAGGAGAAGAGAAATAATAAAGATTAGAGCAGAGATCAAAGAAATAGAAACTAGAACAGTAGAACAGATCAGCGAAACTAGAAACTTGTTCTTTGAAAGGATTAATAATATCAATAAACCACTGGCCAAACTATCCAAAAGAAAAGGGAAATGACCCAAATCAATAAAATCATGAATGAAAGGAGAGAGACCATGACTAATACCAAGGAAATAGAGACAATTGTTGAAACTTATTATCAGCATCTATATGCCAACAAATTAGGCAATCTGGAAGAAATGGGTGCATTCCTGGACACTTATAAACTACTAAACTGAAACAAGAAGAAATAGACAATCTCAACAGACCAATAATAAGCAAGGAAATTGAAGCAGTAATCAAAACCTCCCACAAAACAAAAGTCCAGGGCTAGATGGCTTGCCGGGAAATTCTATGAAACCTTTGAAGAAGATATAATACCTATTCTACTGAAGCTGTCTCAGAAAAATACAAATGGAAGGAGAACTTCCAAACTTGTATGAGGCCAGCATTACCCCGAATCCAAAACCAGACAAAGACCCCATCAAAAAGAATTACAGACCAATATCCCTGATGAACATGGATACCAAAATACTCAACAAGAAATCCTAGCTAATAGGACACAACAGTACATTAAAAGGATTATTTACCATGACCAGGTGGTCCCCCCCGGGATACATTAATAAAAGAAGAGACAAGAACCATATGATCCTCTCAACTGGTGCAGAAAAAGCATTTGACAGAATACAGTATCTGTTCTTTTTATTTTTTTTAATTTTATGTATTTATTTGTCAGAGAGAGAGAGAGCACAAGCAAGGAGAGCATCAGGCAGAAGGAGAGGCAGGCTCCCCGCTGAGCTAGGAGCCTGATGTGGGACTCGATTACAGGACCCTGGGATCATGACATGAGCTGAAGGCAGATGGTTAACCAACTGAGCCACCCAGGTGTTCCTACAGCATTCTTTCTTGATTAAAACTCTTCAAAATATAGTGATAGAGGGAACATACCTCAATATCATAAAACCATCTATGAAAAGCCCGTAGCTAATATCATTCTCAGTAGGGAAAAACTGACAGTTTTCCCCTTAAAGTCAGAAACAGGATAGGCATGCTCACTTTAACCACCATTGTTCAACATAGTACTAGAAGTCCTAACTTCTGCAATCAGAAAACTAACTAATGAACTAACTAACTCACTCACTCACTAAATAACTAAATAAATAAATGGTATTCAGATTGGTAAAGAAGAAGTCAAAATCTCTTTTTGCAGATTATATGATAGTTTATGTGGAAAACACAACAGACTTCATCTCAAATTATTAAAACTCATACAGCAATTCAACAACATGTCAGAATACAAAACCAGTGCACAGAAATCAGTCGCATTTTTATACACTAACAATGTAAGTGAAGAAAGAGAAATTAAGGGATCGATTTCATTTACAATAGCATAAAAATTGTAAGATTCCTAGGAATAAACTTAACCAAAGAGGTGAAGTATCTATACTCTTGAATCTACAAAACACTTATCAAAGAAACTGAGGAAGACACAAAGAGATAGAAAACATTCCATGCTCATGGATTGGAAGAAGAAACATTGTGAAAATGTCTGTGCTGCCCAGAGGAATCTACATTTCCAAAACAATCCCTATAAAAACGCCATCAAGATTTTTCACAGACCTGGAATAAACAATCCTAAAATTTGTATGGAGTCAGAAAAGACTCCAAATCACCAGGAGAATGTAGAAAAAGAAAACAAAAGCTGGGGACATCATTATGCCTGACTTCAAGCTATATTACAAAGCTGTGATCATCATGACAGCATGCTATTGACACAAAAACAGGCACATAGATCAATGGAACAGAAGCCGTGATCACCACAACAGCATGCTATAGGTACAAAAACAGACACATAGATCAATGGAAGAGAATAAAGACCCTAGAAATGGACTCACAACTCAATGGCCAACTAATCTTTGACAAATCAGGAAAGAATATCCAATGGGAAACAACAGTCTCTTAAATAAATGGTGCTGGCAAAATTGGACAGCTATGTATGGGAGAATGAAACTCGACCATTCTCTCACACCATACACAAAGATAAACTCGAAATGGATGAAAGACCTCAATGTGAGAGAGGAATCCATTAAAATCCTACAGGAGAACATAGGCAGTAACCTCTTTGACATCTGCCACAGCAACTTCTTTCAAGACATTTCTCCAAAGACAAAGGACACAAAAGCAAAACTGAACTTTTGGAACTTCATCAAGAGAAAAATCTTCTACACAGCAAAGGAAAAAGTCAACAAAACAAAGAGGCAACCCACGGAATAGGAAAAGATATTTGCAAGTGACATTACAGACAAATGGCTGGTATCCATGATCTTCAAAGAACTTCTCAAACTCAACACCCAAAAAGAAGTAATCCAGTAAAGAAATGGTCAGAAGACATGAACAGACACTTCTCCAAAGAAGACATACAAATGGCTAACGGACACATGAAAAAATGTTCAGTATCACTAGCCATCAGGGAAATACAAATCAAAATCACAGTGAGATATTACTTTTAACCAGTTAGAATAGCAAAAATGAACAATACAGGAATAAAAAATGTTGGCGAGAAAATGTTGGAGAAAGGGGAACATTTGTTGGTGGGAATGCAAGCTGGAACAGCCACTCTGGAAAACAGGATGGACTTTCCTCAAGATGTTAAAAATAGAGCTACCCTATGACCCAGCAATTGCACTACTAGGCACTACCTCCAAGATACAGATGTAGTGAAAAGAAGGGCCATATGCACCCCAGTGTTCATAGTAGCAATGTCCACTATAGAGAAACTGGAAGGAGACCAGTTGTCCTTCAATAGATGAATGGGTAAAGAAGATGTGGTTCATCGCCAAACTGTGGAAAGAGCCGAGATGCCCTTCAACAGATGAATGTATAAAGAAGATGTGGTCCATATATACTATGGAATATTACACAGCCATCAGAAAGGATGAATACCCAACTTTTGTATCAACATGGACAGGTCTGGAGGAGATTATGCTGAGTGAAATAAGTCAACAGAGAAAGTCAATTATATGGTTTCACTTACTTGTGGAACATAAGGAATAAAATGGAGGACTTTAGGATAAGGAAAGGAAAAGTGAATTGGGGTATATCGGAGGGGGAGATGAACCATGAGAGAATGTGGACTCTGAGAAACAAACTGAGGGTTATGAAGGGGAGGAGGAGGGGGGATGGTTGAGCCTGGTGGTGGGTATTAAGGAGGGCACATATTGCATGGAGAACTGGGGGTGGTGCATAGACAATAAATCTAAATCTTGGATCACTGAAAAAATAAAAAATGAAATAAAATAAAAAATTAAAGAAAATACCTCTGAAAAAAATCACTGAAATTTGATGGGAACAGTAGTAATGTAACAGTGTCAATCTCTTGATTTTGATGGCTGTGTTGAGGTTTTGTAAGAAAAAATGTCCTTGTTTGTAGGAAATGCAGACTAAATTTTCAGGGATGATGGGTATGAGATAGGCCAACTCATTCTCAAAGCATTTAAAAAGAATAGGAGGAAAAGCTTTTCTTGTAAACTTCTGTAAGCTTATGATTGTTTCAAAATAATAAAAAAGGTTAAAATACCAAATAAAGAGAGATATGGTTCATATATACAATGGAGTATTTCTCAGCCATCAGAAAGGATGTATACCTATCATTTGCATTGACATGGATGGAACTGGAAGGAATTATGTTAAGTGAAATATGTCAAAGACAGAAAGATAATCATCATGTGGTTTTGCTCATATGTGGAACACAAGGTATAGCACTGAGTGCCATTGGGGAAGGAAGGGAAAAATGAATGGGAAGAAATCATAAAGGAAACAAACCATGAGAGACTCTGGATTCCAGGAAGCAAACTGAGGGTTACAGAATGGAAGGGCTGGGGGATGGAGTACCTGGGTGATGGGTATTAAGGAAAACACGTGTGGCGATGATCATGGGGTGTTACAAGCAACTAATGAATCGTTGAACACTACATCAAAAAATAATGATGCAGTATATGTTAGATAATTGAAGATAATTTAAAAAAAAGAAATAGCAATCATTTTTCTTGTTTGAGACCAGAATTTAAACCCCAGGTTTTTTTTTTTTTTAATGCCAAGGCTAGTACTTTATGCATGCAAGCACATAATGGGCAAAGAAGAGACTATCTCCAAGAGGAAAAGTATTTTTTTTAAATTTTATTTATTTATTTGACATAGAGAGAGAGATCAGATCACAAGTAGGCAGAGAGGCAGGCAGAGAGAGAGGAGGAAGCAGGCTCCCTACTGAGCAGAGAGCCCGACTCGGGCCTCGATCCTAGGACCCTGAGATCATGACCTGAGCCGAAGGCAGAGGCTTTAACCCACTGAGCCACCCAGGCGCCCGAGGAAAAGTATTAAAGTAATCATTAAACTCAGGTCAAGTTGCTCCTCTATCAGCAGTGAAGTTAGGTAAAAACAAATTATCTTTCAATTTACCAGGCAAGGGTAGCAGCAAAAAACCAAACCCAAACAAAAAAATCTTGACAAAAGTCAACCACTAGAGGGTGCCATTGCCCCTCTCTGTACGTGTGGTGATGCACTCAGGATGTTGCCTAGCTTGCCTAAGGAGGTCCAAAAGAGGTTTCCAAACTTTTAAGGACACAAGTCCTCTGCATCTCCTTCCCATGAAATTCAGGAGATCATGAAGACAATTTTCCTTTAAGCAAATAGCAATCTGAGCTCTATGGTTGTAGATAACTTGATATGTTATCTTTGAAACTGTCTTTGAAGGTTTTTTTTAATACTCACTAGCAAATATATAAAAATGAATCCCAGGGGAGAAAACAATACCTCATGGTGTTTTTCTTGGTATAGTTTAAATTTCCTTTTTGAGGCAGAAAGGACCAGTCTGTGAATAATCAGCTTTGCCCAGGTATATCAGGAAAGTCAGAGAGTTTGAACTTTGATATAGGATATCATATCTCTAATCTCATCCCCTAACCACCACCACCACCACCACCACCACCAATTCTATGTTCCCATCTGGCCACCTTACTGGACATGGCAATAAAAGAGGGGACAATACAGAGACTTCCATTCACATGAAAACCTAATAACTACTGGTTGAACAAATAAAAAAATGAATGACTGAAATCTCTGTCTAAATATCTCCAACAATAACAAGGTGATCGTTACCTTTCCCAACTTCCCCTCCTGCCTGAGCTGTCCCACATATATGGGTCAATAGTGATCATGTTGAAGATCAAAAGTAGGTGATGTTTAGGTTTGTCTTTTTCCATCCAGTGGTTATAGACCTAGCCTAACACTCATTAGATACTTCATTAATACCTGATGAGTTGAGTATGTAGAAGCTGGCTCTAATTAGGAGTAATAGATGAAACTGAGCCATGGAAAGTAGAGTATGAAACAATTTAAGGGAGAGATTAATGATAAAATCTGCTCATGTGTGTAATCATCTCTCATCAGGGGCAGTGACTGTCCCCAACCTTTATTAACTTAGAAAAGAAATTTAGGTCTCAAGGCCTTCCAGGGTCAGGGGAAGCACAGGAAAGATACCCAAATGGGCTTTCCACATCTAGGTTGATTGACTGTTGAGAAAAGAGAGAACAGCTTGTACTATTCTGGGTAGTACAAGCAGTGTAATTTGTGACAGCTATAGGTCATGTATCTATTTTTCTGTCTCACAAGGACAACGAGCAGCTGGTGACTGGTACAAACCCAGACTGGCTTGTTCAGGCTGTGAACTGTGGAGATAGAGCCTCGGTTTTCAGTCTAAGCAATAAAATAGGTGGGGTATATGGTTCATGATTGCATGTCTGTACCAATTTAACTGGAGCTAACAAATTTCTGGCCACAGGCGGGAAAATGAAGCTTAATGATTCTAAGAACTCTGTCCTTAGTTTCCCTGAGTATGAAAAGAAAGTAGATTTTACACCTTTTTTTTTACCCTCTCCACTCCCACTGTGGCCACCTTCGATTCAATTAAATGTAACACATATCAATGGAGCCCTTATTAAATCCCTGACACTGTGTTAGGCACTCAGGAATTGAGGTGAACATGGCACACTACCTGTGCCTCCAGGATTAGTTTAATACTGAAGGAAGACATTTGCAACAACGTGGATGGAACTAGACTGTATTATGTTAAGTGAAATAAATCAATCAGAGAAAGACAAATATCATATGATTTCATGCATATGTGGAATATAAGAACATAGGGGAAGGTAAGGAAAAATAAACAGAACATAGGGGAAGGTAAGGAAAAATAAAATGAGATAAAAACAGAGGGAAGCAAACCATAAGAGACTTTAAATGTACAGAACAAAATGAGGGCTGCTGGTGGGGAGGCGGGTAGGTGATGGGCTAAATGGGTAATGGGCATTAAGGAGGGCACTTGTTGGAATGAGCACTGGGTGTTGTATATAAGTGATGAGCCACTAAATTCTACTCCTGAAAACAATACTACACTGTATGTTAATTAACTTGAATTTAAATAGAAAATATCTTGATGAAGTCCCGAAATTTCATTTTTGCTTTTGTTTCCTTTACCTTTGTACACATGTCTTGAAAGAAGTTTTGTGGCCGATGTCAAAGAGGTTCTATAAGCTGCTATGTTCTCCTCTAGGATTTTGACAGATTCCTGCCTCATGTTGAGGTCTTTCATCAATTTCGAGTTTATCTTTGTGTGTGGTGTGAGAGAATGGTCAAGTTTCATCCTTCTATACATAGCTGTCCAATTTTCCTCACACCATTTATTGAAGAGACTGCCTTTTTTCCACTGGATATTTTTTTCCTGCTTTGTCAAAGATTATTTGACCATAGAGTTGAGGGTCCATATCTGGACTCTGTACTCTGTTCCATTGGTCTATGTGTGTTTTTGTGCCAGTACCATGCTGTCTTGGTGATCACAGCTTTGTAGTAAAGCTTGAAATCATGCAACGTGATGCCCACAATGACACTACAGAAAAAGGGCTGATGTCCAAGATCTATAAAGAACTCCTCAAACTCAATGCCCAAAAAACATATAATCATGTCAAAAAATAGGGTAAAGACATGAACAGACACTTCTCCAAAGGAGACATAGAAATGGCTAGCAGACACATGAAAAAATGTTCATCATCACTGGCCATCAGGGAAACAAATCAAAACCACACTGAGATACCTTCTTACACAGAATGGCCAAAATCAACAGGACAGGAAACAACAAGTGTTGGAGAGGATGTGGAGAAAGATAAACCCTCTTTCAATGTCGGTGGGAATGAAAATCGGTGCAGCCACTTTGGAAAACAGTGTGGAAATTCCTCAAAAAATTAAAAATAGAGCCACCCTATGACCCTGCAATTGCACTACTGGGTATTTACCCCAAGATATAGATGTAGTGAAAAGAAGGGCCCTATGTACCCCAATGTTCATAGCAGCAATGTCCACAATCGCCAAACTGTGGAAAAAGTCAAGATGCCCTTCAACAGACAAATGCATAAAGAAGATGTGGTCCATATATACAATGGAATATTCCTCAGCCACCAGAAAGGATGAATACCCAACTTTTGTATCAACATGGACAGGTCTGGAGATTATGCTGAGTGAAATAAGTCAAGCAGAGAAAGTCAATGATCATATGGTTTCACTTACTTGTGGAACATAGGGAATAAAATGGAGGACTCTAGGAGAAGGGAAGGAAAATGTATTGGGGTAAATTGGAAGGGGAGGTGAACCATGAGAGACCGTGAACTCTGATAAACAAACTGAGGGTTATGGAGGGGAGAGGAGAGAGGGGATGGTTGATCCTGGTGGTGGGTATTAAGGGGACACGTATTGCATGGAGCACTGGGGGTGGTGCTTAAACAATGAATCTTGGATCACTGAAAAAAAATAAAGGCAATCTTTAAAAACAAAAATTCTAAAGGCAGACAAGTAATCAAATAGAATGGTAATGGTGACAATATATCTATGCACAAAAACTGCACAATGCAGTACAGATAAAGGGGAATTTACTCTATTGCTATAGAATAAGGAGAATTATAGAAAACTTCATAGTGGAAATGAGAACACTGTACTAAAGAATACAATGGATCTCCAGCACATAATCTTAATTTTTCGTGCCTGTAAATCAACTAGGAAAAAATGAATAGGTACAAGTACTGTCTCCTCTACATAGGTATGGATTCTTTCCAGCATGTCCCCAATCCTCTTCCACCCCATGCCAAGGGATAAGCTTCTTTAGCTCTGCCTGATTTGCAGCCATTCTACTAATGTTGCTAGAATGGTACCATTAATGCGTCTTTGCCCAACTTCATTTTATTTCAGTATTTTTTTCCTACAAAACTCCCTGTGATCTTCACTTTATTTCCTTTTGGACACACACAAAAAAGATCCTGGAAAATGTACTTAGCTAGTGTGTTTTGTCTTCTGTAAGCCAAAAGTACCAATGTTTCCCTTAGGCATTGTCAAGGACCCATGTAGTTATGCCACAGGTTAATGGATGTAATTAAATCAGAAATTTAGGTAGTCCCAAACACAGGATTTCGTGCCTACTTTTAGTTTTATTTATGTGCTCATTAATTCTGTCCTCATTTTACCCTAGTCCCCTCTTTTAAAAAAGATTTTATTTATTTACTTGAGAAGGAGCATGAGAGAGAGAGAGAGAGGATAAGCAGGCAGAAGGGGAGGGAGAAGCAGGGACTGACTAGGGAACATGATGTGGGTCTCAATCCCAGGATCCTGAGGTCATGACCCGAGTTGAAGGCAGATGCTTAACTGGCTGAGCCACTCACATGCCCTCCACCTAGTCCCTTAATGACACCTTCCACCAACTCTCATTTCACAGGCCCTAAATCTGCTTGTCTGTTACACCTCAACAAATAGGCATATTCCCACAAACTGTCAAGTGACAGTATTACAACAGTTTTGTAATTAGTTTAATGTCCTTAATTCAAGGGAACACAATCAATGGATTGGGGCAGTACAGTGCCTCAGAAATAGTGGAGCACATTTCCCAAGGAATTTAGGCAAGATCAAGTTCTGTAGAGTATGAGAAGAAGCCACTTGGAAATAAGACATAATTGGCTAGGAGATCAGGAATTTTCTGTTAGGGATAGCAGGTCCTATTTTCTAAGGTAAGGTGAGTTTGCTAAAGCTAAATTGGAGGATTGAGATTAGTGTATATTAGCTTTCCTTGACAGTGAAACGTTTCCCCTGAGTTCAGGTTGATTTAGGTTTAGATTTGTCTTATGCACCAGATCACTGGGACAGCCTTCATTCTGTGGGTCCTGATATGTGAACACTTTACCAACACCATGACACTTCTTTAGACCAAAAAATAAAAAATAACAAAAAGGAAAGAGGAAATTTATAATGCTCTATTGCTATAGGAGTAGCACTGTAATTCACTTTTGGGCACAGAGGCAGGATGAGTGATGTGAGGGTGGAAAACAAGCCTGTATGTCTGAAAATCTCATATTCATGGAATAAATCCTCAGGTCCCAGTGAAAAGAAGTGATTAATAAATACATAAATATAAAAAATATTGAAATAAGTACAAAAATACAAAAAATATTGAAATAATTTCTCAATGTTATATGAAGAAAATTCATGGAGTTTTTTAAGGAAATTGCATGTAACAACTAAATATTCCACTATGGCAGCAATTTCTTTATATTTCCAGAAAGTCCACTGAAGCCAATTTTCCTGAGTTAACCATGGGGTATTTAAAAACTGAATTATGTCCAACAGTCAGACTGGACCAACAAGTGCTGCTATAAGGGTGCTCCTCCCAAATCCTACATTATTAGGATTTGTGGTGAATATCAGCCAAGCACTTAAATCTTTTTCATTTGCTTTAGGCTGTTTCCCAACTTCGGTCTGTCACATGCTCATCTGTGTGGAAAAAAGCCCCTAATTCCTGAGAAGAATTGGCAAAGATATGCTCTTTAAAGTAAACTAGTTATGTTTAGAGCACACCACATACTGGGAAGTTTCTGAATGTATATGCATCCTGGAAAGGTTTACTAAATGTTAGATTTAAATGTGCAATAGGTTTGAAAACAGACCACACATAAGAAGCTTTCAAACAGAAGGAAAGTCTGGACTCATGGCTGTTATGATATGTCATATAAATAGGGACAGTTTATTTAGCAAAAGCTTGGAAGTTTTAGTGTTGCCAAAGGAGATAGTCAGGAGCATAATCCATTACCCTTCAGTGCTAAATGAATTCAAACCGTGACTTGTTTTTCTAAGCCACCATGACTTTGTTTTCTAATGGGACCTACTTGAATCTGGGGGGGGTGGAGAAACTGAAATAATTAACTCTACACTTCAAAATCTCAATCTGGCAACTTTTAAAGATGAAGGCAGGGCATAGGGCTAAGCATTTTCGTGTTGCCAATGAAGAACACAGGACTTTAAATTGTTCCTAGGGTTTATGGCTCTGACTGCCAGAAGTGACATCAAGAAGGGAAAAATGGATCAGTGTTATTTCAGGTGAGACTCCTTATTTAACAAGACATGGCATCTTACATACTTTTCATTTATCTTTGAATTTTACACATGTCATTCCCTGAGGCATTTCTTGTGGAAAATTACCCTCCAAAAACAGGATGAACTCCATAGATTTTGTGATAAATAATTTTGGGAAATGTTATGTACCTTATCTATCTCTTAAAGATTCATAGTGCTCTTAGTCATCTTACACACTTCTAGAAGTCCTAAAGTCAAACCATCATTTTGTATTGACTTACATATACTTTTTGGCCAGCACTTAAAAATTTTTTTAAACCATTGTTAAAATTTTTTTTAACCATTGTAAAAACCATTGTTAACTCATTGATAAATTGAGACCTAAAAACACCAAAAACAACTACAAGTAATAAATGAATACAGTAAAGTTGCAGAAATTAAGACCCAGAAATCAGTTGTGTTTCTGTACCCTAATAATGAAGCAGCAGAAATAGAAATTCAGATAACTTTCTTACTGAATGCACCAAGGAAAGGCTGTGGGAAGGTACCCATTTACAAGCCAGGAAGAGAGCTTTCACCAGAAATTAATGCACTGACACCTCTATCCTGGGCTTCCTAGCCTACAGATTGAGGAGCAATATGGAGGAGTAGGAGACCGATTATCATCAGGTCACAGAAATTCACCCAGATAGTTACCAAACCATTCTGAACACCTAGAAATTCTATAGGAGATAGAAGAGAAGAAAAACAGCAATTCTAGGAACAGAAAATTGAGCACTTTCTGGAAGTTGCAGGTCTCTTCTGATTAAGTTAGTGTATATTTTTCTGGGGTTATTGCTACCCTTTACTATTTTGTTCTCTCAACCATCTATTGTTATCTGCATAAGATGACAAGGCGGAAAAAATCACCACACACATACAAAAAAGAACAAGAGGCAGTAACGATGGCTAAGGATCTAATCAATGCAGACATTAGTAATACGACAAAACTAGAGTTCAGAATGACGACTATTAAGGTGCTGGCTGGGCTCGATAAAACCATGGAAGATAATAGAGAATCTCTCTCTAGAGAAATAAAAACACGTTCTGGAGAAATAAAAGAACTACAATCTAACCAAGCAATAACCAAAAAAGCTATTAATGAGGTGCAACCAAAAATGGAGGCTCTTACTGTTAGGATAAGTGAGGCAGAAGACAGAATTAGTGATTTAGAAGACCAAATGACAGAGAATAAAGAAGCAGAGGAAAAGAGAGACAAACAACTACTGGACCATGAGGAGAGAATTCGAGAGATAAGTGATACCATAAGATGAAACAATATTAGAATAATTGGGATCCCAGAAGAAGAAGAAAGAGAGACAGAAGGGCAGAAGGTATATTGGAGCAAATTAGNATTGGAGCAGATCTTAATACAGAATTTCCCTAATCTGGCAAAGGGAACAAGCATCAAAATCCAGGAGGCACAGAGAAGCCCCCCCAAAATTAATAAAAATAGGTCCACACCCCGTCATCTAATAGTAAAACTTACAAGTCTTAGTGACAAAGAGAAAATCCTGAAAGCAGCTCGGGACAAGAGGTCTATAACATACAATGGTAGAAATATTAGACTGACGGCAGACCTATCCACAGAGACCTGGCAGGCCAGAAAGACATGACATGATATATTCAGAGAACTAAATGAGAAAAATATGCAGCCAAGTATACTATATCCAGCTAGGCTGTCATTGAAAATAGAAGGAGAGATAAAATCTTCCAGAACAAACAAAAACTCAAGGAATTTGCAAACACCAAGCCAGCCCTACAGGAAATATTGAAAGGGGTCCTCTAAGCAAAGAGAGCCTAAAAGAAACATAGACCAGAAAGGAAGAGACAAAATATACAGTAACAGTCACCTTACAGGCAATACATTGGCTCTAAATTCATATCTTTCAAAAGTTACTCTGAATGTAAATGGACTAAATGCCCCAACTAAAAGACACAGGGTATCAGAATGGATAAAAAAACAAGACCCATCGATATGCTGTCTACAAGAAACTCATCTTACACGCAAAGACACCTCCAGATTTAAAGTNATTTAAAGTGAGGGGGTGGAAAACAATTTACCATGCCAATGGACATCAAAAGAAAGCTGGAGTGGCAAACCTTATATCAGATAAATTAGATTTTAAGCCAAAGAATATCATAAGAGATGAGGAAGGACACCATATCATACTTAAACGATCTCTCCAACAAGAAGATATAACGATTGTAAATATCTATGCCCTAACATGGGAGCAGCCAATTATATAAACCAATTAATAAGAAAATCAAAGAAACACATAGACAATNATTAGTAGGGACTTTAACAGCCCCCCTTACTGAAATGGACAGATCATCAAAGCAAAAGATCAACAAGGAAATCAACGCTTTAAATAACACCCTGGACCAGTTGGTCATCACAGATATATTCAGAACATTCTATCCCAAAACAACAGAATACACATTCTTCTCTAAGGCACATGGAACATTCTCCAGAATAGACCATATTCTGGGTCACAAATCAGGTCTCAGTAGGTACCAAAAAGTTTGGGATCATGCCCTGCACATTTTCAGACCATAATGCTCTGATCCTAGAACTCAACCACAAGAGGAAAGTTAGAAAGAACTTAAATACATGGAGGCTAAAGAACATTCTACCAAAGAATGAATGGGTCAACCAGGAAGTTAAAGAAGAGTTAAGAAAATTCATGGAAACAAATGACAATGAAAACATAACTGTTCAAAATGCTTAGGACACAGAAAAAGGAGTCCTGAGAGGAAAGTATATAGCAATACAAGGTTTTCTCAAGAAACAAGAATGGTCTCAAGTACACAACCTAACCTTACACCTAAAGGAGCTAGAGAAAAAACAGCAAAGAAAGCCTAAACCCAGCAGCGGAAGAGAAATAATAAAGATCAGAGCAGAAATTAATGAAATAGAAATCAAAAGAACAATAGAACAAATCAACAAAATGAGGAGGTGGTTCTTTGAAAGAATTAATAAAATAGATAAACCCCTGGCCAGACTTATCCAAAAGAAAAGAGAAAGGACTCAAATTAATAAAATCATGAATGAAAGAGGAGAGATCACAACCAACACCAAAGAAATACAAACAATTCTAAGAACGTATTATGAGCAACTCTACACCAGCAAATTTGACAATCTGGAAGAAATGGATGCATTCTTAGAGAAATATAAACTACCAAAACTGAACCAGGAAGAAATTGAAGACCTGAATAGACCCATCACCAGTAAGGAGATTGAAGCAGTCATCAAAAATCTCCCAACGAACAAGAGCCCAGGGGCAGACGGCTTCCCAGGGGAATTCTACCAAACATTTAAAGAATTAATACCTATTTTTCTGAAACTGTTCCAAAAAAAAAGAGAAAGAAATGGAAGGAAACTTCCAAATTCATTTTATGAGGCCAGCATTACCTTGATCCCCAAACCAGGCAAAGACCACATCAAAAAGGAGAATTACAGACCAATATCTTTGATGAACACGGATGCAAAAATCCTCAACAACCTACTAGCCAATAGGATCCAACAGCACATTAAAAGGATTATTCACCATGACCAAGTGGATTTATTCCTGGGCTGCAAGGTTGGTTTAACATTCGCAAATCAATCAATGTGATACAAGACATTAATAAAAGAAAGAACAAGAACCATATGATCCTCTCAACAGATGCTCAAAAAGCATTTGACGTAGTACAGCACACTTTCTTAATCAAAACTCTTCACAGTATAGGCATAGATGGTACATACCTCAATATCATCAAAGCCATCTATGAAAACCCCACAGCAAATATCATTCTCAATGTGGAAAAACAGAGGTTTTCCCCCTAAAGTCAGGAACACGGCAGGGCTGTCCACTATCATCACTGCTCTTCAACATAGTACTAGAAGTCCTAACCTCAGCAATCAGACAACAAAAAGAAAAAAAAAGGCATCCAAATCGGCAAGGAAGAGGTCAAACATTCACTCTTTGCAGATGATATGATACTTTATGTGGAAAACCCAAAGGACTCCACTCCAAAACTGCTAAACTCATACAGGAATTCAGTAATGTGTCAGGATAGAAAATCAATGCATAGAAATCAGTTGAATTTCTATATACCAACAACAGAACAGGAGAAAGAGAAATTAAAGAGTCAATCCCATTTACAATTGCACCCAAAACCATAAGATACCTAGGAATAAACCTAACCAAAGAGGCAAAGAATCTGTATCCAGAAAACTATAAAGTACTCATGAAAGAAGTTGAAGAAAACACAAAGAAGTGGAAAAACATTCCATGTTTATGGATGGGAAGAAAAAATATTGTGATAAAGTCTATGCTACCTAGAGCGATCTACACATTTAATGCAATCCCCATCAAAATACCAGCAATTTATTTCAAAGACATGGAACAAATAATCCTAAAATTTGTATGGAACCAGGAAAGACCTCGATTAGCCAAAGGAATATTGAAAAAGAAAACCAAAGTTGGTGGCATCCCAGTTCCATACTTCAAGCTCTATTACAATGCTGGCATCATCAAGACAGTATGGTACTGGCACAAAAACAGACACATAGATCAGTGGAACAGAATAGAGAGCCCAGAAATGGACCCTCAACCCTATGGTCAACTAATCTTTGACAAAGCAGGAAGGAATGTCCAATGGAAAAAAGATAATCTCTTCGACAAATGGTGTTGGGAAAACTGGACAGCCACATGCAGAAAAATGAAACTGGATCATTTCCTTACACCACACACAAAAGTAGACTCAAAATGGATGAAAGAAGTCAGTGTGAGAAAGGAATCCATCAAAATCTTTGAGGAGAACACAGGAAGCAACCTCTTCGACCTCAAGTGCAGCAACTTCTTCCTAGACACATCACCAAAGGCAAGGGAAGGAAGGGCAAAATTGAACTACTGTGATTTCATCAAGATTAAAAGCTTTGCACATCAAAGGAAAGAGTCAACAAAACCAAAAGACAGCTTAAAGAATGGGACAATTTTTCCATTGTGTGTATATATATGTATGTGTATGTTTTTTTTTAATTATTTGCCCCAGGGGTACAGGTCTGTGAATAATCAGGCTTACACCTTTCACATCATTCACCATAGCACAAACCCTCCCCAATGTCCATAACCCATCCACACTGTCCCTGACCTCCCACCCCCCAGTAACCATCAGTTTGTTTCATGAGATTGTCTCTTATGGTTTGTTTCTTTCCTGATCCCATATTGTTTCATTTTTTCCCTCCCTACCCCCCACAAGCCCCAGCCCTGCCCCTCAAATTCCTCATATCAGTGAGATTATAGGATAACTGTCTTTCTCTGATTGACTTATAAATAAGAATTTTGAACCTAACCGGATATTAGGAGTTGGTGTGGGGGGATGAAAAGGTCAGAATAATTACCATATTTCCAGCTTGAACTACTGAGTGAATTCCAGTATCTCTCACTTAAGTGAAGAGCATGGGGAATAGCATGATTGAGGACAAAATAATAATTTTAGATATAATCGTATGAAATTGAGGTCTTTGTGGGAAAATCAAATTAAAGATAATGTTAAGTAAGTAGCTCTATATACTGATCTAGACTTCAAGAGGCAATGTAATTTGGGGGTGGAATTTAGGGTCATTAGTATATATATAATAGTTAAAACAATGGACCCAAATAAGAATAACCATGAAGAATGAGGAAGTAAGTGGAACTGAACAAAACCTTAACACTGATATTGAAGGGGTAGACAATGATAAAGAAACTGAAAAGAAAACTCTAATGAGGGGTGTGAGAGAGTTAGGAAGAGCATTAGGAAATATGCTCTTTCCAAGAGAAGAGATGGTTTCAAGAAGAGGGATGGAGTGGTCAGCACTTTCAGTCTCTCTCTATATATGTATATATGACATCTATCATATATTTATCTATCATACATATATAATATATATACAATATAAAGTATTATTATATATAAATATAATAATATTAATATACACAATTATACACATTATAATATATAATTATATATAATTATATATAATATATATTTTGTATTATCATATATTAAAAAATATATATATAATCTGTATCAAAAAGTGACAGTGGATTTAGCAAAAAGAAATTATGGTGACCTTGAAAATTATAATCTCAATGACATTAAAGAAGGTGGGGCCAGATTACAGAAGGTTGAAGAGCGAATAGAAGACTAAGATAAGCAATAGGTGTAGCCACAATAAAGTAGCTGGAAGGTTATTACATTGGAGAGAGGTCATTATTCTTTTTTTTAAAATTCAATTAGCCAATATATAGTACACCATTAATTTGAGATGTAGTGTTCAGTGATTCATCAGTTGCATATAACACCCAGTGCTCATCACAGCACATGCTCTTCTTGATGCCCATTACCAAGTTACCCCATCCCCCCCCACACCTCCCTTTCAGCAACCCTCAGTTTGTTTCCCAGAATATAGAGTCTCGAGTCTCTCATGGTTTCTCTTCCTCTCTAATTTCTTCCCATTCAGTTTTCCCTCCCTTTGCTCATGATCCTCTGAACTATCTCTTATATTCCAGATATGAATGTAACCATGTGATAATTGTCTTTCCTGATTGACTTATTTCACTTAGCATAATACCCTCCAGTTCCATCCACGTCGATGTAAATGGTAGGTATTCATCCTTTCTGATGAATGAGTAATATCCCATTGTATATGTAAACCACATCTTTATCCATTCATCTGTCAAAGGACATCTTGGCTCCTTCCACAGTTTGGCTATTGTGAACATTGCTGCTATGAACATTGGGGTGCAGGATCCCTTTTGTTTCACTACATCTGTATCTTTGGAGTAAAATATCCAGTGGTGTAATTGCTGGGTCGTAGGGTAGCTCTATTTTTAACTTCTTTTTTTTTTTTTTTTTTTTTTTTT
>LNAC01001335.1:141970-192026 GCA_002007465.1 Ailurus styani | reverse complement strand
ATGCGGGCCTCGATCCCAGGACCCTGAGATCATGACCTGAGCCGAAAGCAGAGGCTTTAACCCACTGAGCCACCCAGGCGCCCTATTTTTAACTTCTTGAGAAACCCCCATTCAGTTCTCCAGAGTTGTACCAGCTTGCATTCCCACCAACAGTTTAAAGAGCGTTAAGTCATTATTCTTAAGATAAGAGACATTTAAGCATAATTAAATGCTGATGAACCACAAGTAGAAGAGTAGGAGGACCCTAAGCTCACCCCATCCCACGTTTTCATCTAGATATGATCCACATCCAAATAAGTAAGCCAGAGAACAACTTGGAGACTGGCAGAAAAAACTTGACAACTACATATAAAGAAGAAGCTTCATCTGAAAGGTTAGGAAGCTCAGAATTGCTAGGGAGGCTGCCTGCAGGATGGAGGGACCTGTGCAGAGATAAGGCAGAGAAATGGGCCCTCAAACCAGGGAGCTTACATGGGAAGACTAATTCCCATAAGGTTTGGCTTTAAAAACCAGTGGATATAAATTCTGTGAGTTTGTAAAACCAGAGGGACTTGTTGTCCAGAGCTTTAAAAATCAGCTGACTCAGCAGAAGGTAAGCCTGAAGTGTGAGGTCACTCCCCTTAAAGAGACAGCAGCCTGTATGGAGAGACAACACAACACTGACAGTTTACACAATCCAGGAGGCAAACAGGAGACAAATCTGTTCATACTGATTTTGGAGCATGTTGGACCCACTCTGAAAATAAGGGAAGTGGTAGGCACCATTTTCCTCCTCCAACCCCCAGCATAAACATAGCTCTATCAACAGGAGGAGAAGTTGCAGACAGTAACTACCTAATCTTCTACCAGTGTGTCACACCCGTGAATTTTCCTGAGGACTTGCCCACTCCAAGCCTGAGAGGCTTGGCCCTGGGCTGAAAACAAATTTTGTTATAGGTCCGTCTCTGCCATGCCAAGGCCCCAGGAGCACAGCTGCCTCTGTACACTATGTCCAGCCATGACACGGTGCTCAGATATTGCACTGCACCCAGCCACAAACCCACAGTCACGCTCATATGCCATGCCCAAGTGCAGTTCACCATCTCTGCATACCATACCTACCCTCACACCTCTAGCCACCCTTGTGTGCAGCCATCAGCCACTGCAGCACATCAGGTGATCTGGCATATGATTAGTGTCCCAGTGAAAATTTTGCTAAAACCACCACCCTGCACCCAAGTTTGACAACAAGCATACTTCCTCAGACCTGGCATAACTGGGTCTCTCTAACACCACAGAGAGCAAGCACAGCCTACAATAGGAAGAAATTCAGTGCAGACACAGAGCACAGAAAGGTAAAGTGACTCAGACAAAATAGTAGGGCATAAGAAACACACATAAGATACTCTCCTGAAGTACTAGGTTACATTGGACAGGAAACAATCCACTGCAGGGCACTTCAGGACCTCTTCTTCATAAGATCACTACTTTCAAGAGTAGAATACATAGCTGAATTTCCTAACACAGAGAAACAGATACAGAGAAGAAAACAAAAGGAAGAGATAAGGAAATTTGTCTCAAATGAGAGAACAAGACCACAGCCAGAAATATAATCAAAACAGATATAAGTAACATGCCAGATAGAGAATTTAAAGCAATGATCGTAAGTATATTCACTGGACTTGAAAATAAAAGGTAGAAGATATGAGTGAGAGATACTTAACAGAGATAAACAACATACCAGAGGTAAAGGGCTCAGTAAACAAAATGAGACACATGCATGATGGAATGAACAGCAAAATGGAAGAAGTAGAAGAATGAATTAATGGCCTAAAAGCAAGTAATGGAAAGTAATCAAGCTGAACAAAAGAAAGAGAAAATAATTACGCAGAACAAGAGTATAATTATGGAACCCAGTGACTCCATCAAATATAATAAAAGTAGCATTACAAAAGTCCCAGAAGAGTCTATCCAACAAGAAAATCTAAAAATTGTAAATATCTATGCCCCCAACATGGAAGCAGCCAACTACATAAGCCAGCTGTTAACCAAAATAATCAGATAGAAAATAATACATTAATAGTAGGAGATTTTAACACTCCACTCTCAGCACTGCACAGATAAACTAAACAGAAGATCAACAAAGAAACAAGAGCTTTGAACAACACATTGGACCAGATGGACTTCACAGATATATACAGAACTTTCCACCCTAAAACAAGAGAATACTCATTCTTCTTGAATCCACACAGAACCTTCTCCAAAACAGACCATATACTGGGTCACAAATCAGATCTCAGCCAATAACAAAATATTGAGATTATTCCCTGCATATTCTCAGACCACAATGCCATGGAACTGGAACTCAATCCCAAGAAAAAAACTGGAAGGAATTCAAACACTTGGAAGTTAAAGAGCATCCTGATAAAGAACTAATGGGTCAACCAGGAAATTAGAAAAGAACTTAAAAAATTCATGGAAGCCAATGAGAATGAAAACACATCAGTTCAAAACCTGTGGGGAACTGTGGGGAAATACATAGCTATCCACGCCTTTCTCAAAAAAATAGAAAAATCCCAAATGCACAAGGTAACCCTATACCTAAAGGAGCTGGAGACAGAACAGCAAATAAAACCTAAGTCAAGCAGGAGAAGAGAAATAATAAAGATATGGATCAATGAAGTAGAAACCAGAAAAATGGTAGAACAGATAAACAAAACTAGAAGCTGGTTCTTTGAAAGAATTAATAAGATCGATAAACCACTGGCCAAACTTATCCAAAAGAAAAGGGAAAGGACCCAAATTAATAAAATAATGAGTGAAAGGGGAGAGATCACGACTAACACCGAGGAAATAGAAACAATTAGAAAATATTACCAGGAACTGTATGACAACAAATTAAGGAACCTGGAAGAAATGGATGCCTTCCTGGAAAATTACAAACTATCAAGACTGAAACAGGAAGAAATAGACAATCTAAATAGGCAAATAACCAGTAAAAAAAATTGAAGCAGTAATCAAAAACCTCCCCAAAACCAAAGTCTAGGGCCAGATGATTTCCCAGGGAAATTCTACCAAACATTTAAAGAAGAAATAATATCTATTCTACTAAAGATGTTCCAAAAATAGGAACAGAAGGAAAACTTCCAAACTCTTTCTATGAGGTCAGCATTGCCCTCATCCCCAAACCAGGCAAAAACCCCATAAAAAAGGAGAATATCCCTGATGAATATGGATGCCAAAATACTCAACAAGATCCTAGCTAATAGGATCCAGCAGTATATTAAAAGGATTATTCACCAAAACAAAGTGGGTTTTATTTCTGGGATGTAAGGGTAGTCCAACATTCACAAATCAATCAACGTGGTAGAGCACATCAATAAAAGACAAGACAAGAACCCATATGATCCTCTCAATTGATGCAGAAAGAGCATTTGACAAAATACAACATCTGATCCTGATTAAAAGTCTTCAAAGTATAGGGTTTGAGGGAACATTTCTCAATATCATAAAAACTATCTATGAAAAGCCCACAGTGAAAATCATTGTCAGTAGGGAAATCAGGAACATGACAGGATGCCTACTCTCATCACTATTGTTCAACATAGTACTAGAAGTCCTAGCCTCAGCAATCAGACAAGAAAAATAAAGGCATTCAATGTGTAAGACTGATGATTCACAGACTTGTAAACCTGAAGCAAATAATACATTATGTTAATAAAAAATAAAACAAAAGGCATTCAAATTGGGAAAGAAGAAGGCAAACTCTCCCTCTTCATGGATGACATGATACTTTATGTGGAAAACCAAAAAATCTTCACCCCCAAATTACTGTAACTCACACAACAATTCAGCAATGTGGCAGGATACAAAATCAATGCACAGAAATCAGTAGCTTTTCTATACACTAACAATTTAATTGTAAAAAGAGAAATTAAAGAATTAATTCCAACAAAACCATGAGATACTTAGGAATAAACCTAACTAAAAAGATAAAGGATCTATACTCTAGAAACTATAGAACACTTATGAAAGAAATCGAGGAAGACACAAAGAGGTGGAAAAATATTCCACACTCACGGACTGGAAAAAATAAACATTGTCAAAATGTTGATCCTCTCCAGAGCTATTTACCTTTTCAATGTCATCCCTATTAAAATACCATTGGCATTTTTCAAAGAGCTGGAAGAAAAAATCCTAAAACTTGTATGAAACTAGAAAAGACCTGAATTGCCAAGAGAAGGATGGAAAAACAAAACAAAAAACAAAGCTAGGGGCATCACGTTGCCTGACTTCAAGCTATATTGCAAAACTGTGATCACCATGACAGAATAGTACTGGCACAAAAAACTGACATATAGACCAATGGAACAAAATAGAGACTCCAGAAGTGGACTCTGAAATCTATGGTCAACTAATCTTTGACAAATCAGGAAAAAATATCCAATGGAAAAATGACAGTCTTTTCAATAAGTGGTGCTGGGAAAATTGGACTGCTACACATAGAAAAATGAAACTGGACCATTCCCTTACACCCATATACAAAGATAAACCCAAATTGATGAAAGACCTCAATGTGAGACAGGAATCCATCAAAATCCTAGAGGAGAACATAGGCAGTAACTTCTTTGACATTGGCTACAGTAACTTCTTTCAAGACACGTCTCTAAAAGCAAGTGAAACAAAAGCAAAAGTGAACTTTTGGGACTTCATTAAGATGAAAAGTTCTACACAGCAAAGGAGACAGTCAACAAAGCTAAAAGGCAGCCCACGGATTGGGAGGAGATATTTGCAAATGACATTACAGATAAAAAGCTGGTATCCAAGATCTATAAAGAACTTCTCAGGGGCGCCTGGGTTGCTCAGTGGGTTAAGCCTCTGCCTTTGGCTCAGGTCATGATCTCAGGGTCGTGGGATCTAGCCCCTCATTAGGCTCTCTGCTCAGTGGGGAGCCTGCTTCCCCCTCTCCCTCTGCCTCCCTCTGCCTGCCTCTGCCTGCCTCTCTGTCTACTCATGATCTCTCTCTGTGTGTGAAATAAATAAATGAAACCTCTTAAAAAAAAGAACTTCTCAAACTCAACACTCAAAAAACTAATAACCCAGTAAAAAATGGGCAGAAGACATGAACAGACACTTCTCTAAAAAAGACGTACAAATGGCTAACAGATACATGGAAAAATGTTCAACATCACTAGCCATCAGGGAAATACAAATCAAAACCACAATGAGATACCATCTTATGCCAGTTAGAATGGCAAAAATGAACAAAACAAGAAACAACAAATGTTGGTAAGGATGTGGAGAAAGAGGAACACTCTTGCACTCTTGGTGGGAATGTACGTTGGTGCAGCCACTCTGGAAAATAGTCTGGATGTTCCTCAATATGTTAAGAATAGAGCTACCTTATGACCCAGCTATTGCACTACTGGGTATTTACCACAAAGATACAGACATAGTGAAAAGAAAGGGCACATGCATCCCAATGTTCATAGCAGCAATGTTCACAATAGCCAAACTGTGGAAGGAGCTGAAATGCCCTTAGACAGATGAATGGATAAAGAAAGAGTGGTACATATACACAATGGAATATTATTCAGCCATCAGAAAGAATGAACACCCACCTTTTGCATTGACATGGATGGAACTGGAGGGGATTATGTTAAGCGAAGTAGATCAAACACAGAAAGACAATTATCGCATAGCTTCACTTATATGTGGAACATAAGCAATAGCATGGAGGGCCATAAGGTAAGAGGGGAAATCCAAATGGGGAGAAATCAGAGAGGAAGATGAATTGTGATGCACTATAGACACCGAGAAACAATCTGGGGGTTTCAGAGGGGAGGAGGGTGAGGGTGTAACAGGGTGATGGGTATTGAGGAGGGCACATGCTGTTGTGAGCCCTGGGGGTTATACTTAAGTAATGAATCATTGAACACTGCATCAAGGACTAAGTATGTACTATATATTGGCTAACTGAATATTAAAAAGAAAAGCCCCAGAAGAAGAAGAGAAAGAAAGGGGGACAGATATTTTATTTGAAGAAGTAATAGCTAAATATTTCCCTAATCTAGGGAACAAAGCAGATTATTCAGATCCAACAGGCACACAGAAAAAGGCCCCAGCCCAACAGAATCAACAGAAACAAATCCATACCAAGACATATTGTAGTCATGTTGGCAAAATATATTGAGAAAGAAATAATTGTAAGAACAGTGAGACAAAGGAAGATAGTAACTTACAAGGGAAAACCCACAAGTCAAGTATTTCTCAGCAGACACTTTGAAAGCCAGAAGGAAAATAGATGATATATTCAAAGCACTGAATGGGAGAAATCTGCAGTTAAGAATATACAGCAAAGCTGTATAGAAATACATAATAGAAGGAGAGGTAAAGAGTTTCCCAGACAAACAAGACCTAAGGAAGTTCATGCCTACTAAGCCAGCCCTGTAAGAAATATTGAAGTGGACAATTAAGTGGAAAGAAGAGACCAAAAGAGACAGCATAAAGGTAGGAAACACAAAAGCATTAAAAATAAATATTTCTATTACAAATCAGTCAAGGAAATCAGAAGATAAAAGCACGTAAAATATGACAACATATTCCTAAAATGTGGGAGGAGAGGAGAAAAGATTGGATTAAAAATTAGGTGACCATCAACTGAATATAGACTACTATATGAAGAAGAGTTTATATACATATCTAATAGTAACCACATATCAAGAAACAGTATAAGTATGCAAGAAATAAAAAGAAATCCAAGGATGCCTGGGTGGCTCAATCAGTTAAGTATCTGCCTTCAGCTTTGGTCATGATCCCAGGGTATTGGGATCAAGCCCCATGTCAGGCTTCCTGCTCAGTGAGGAGTCTTCTTCTCCCTCTCCCTCTGTCCTACCCCATGATCATACTTTCTCTCACACTCTCGCTCTGTTTCAAATAAATAAATAAAATCTAAAGAAACCCCCAACCAAATCCAAATATATCATTGAAGAAAATCAGCAAACTATGAAAGAGAAAAAGACAAGAAAGGATCAGAGAAAATCTTCTGAAACAATTACAAAATGAATAATAACATGAGAATAAATATGTATCTATCAATAATTACTTAGAATGAAAATGGAGAATACACTGCAGTGAAAAGACATAGGGTGACAGAATGGCAAAAAAAAACAAAAAACAAAAAACCAAAACCAAAACCAAAACAAAAACAAAACCAACAAAACAAGACCTATCTATATGTTGCTTATAAGGGACTACTTTTAGATCTGAAGACACCTACAGATTGAAAGTGAGAGAATGGAGAAATACTATCATACAAACGGATGTCGAAAGAAAGCTTCAGCAGTAATATTTGTATTGGTCAAAGTAGACTTTAAAACAAACACTGTAACAAGAGACAAAAAGGGCACTATATAATAATAAAGAGGAGAATCCATCAAGAAAATTCATCAATTGTAAATATTTATGGACACAACATGGGAGGACCCAAATACATAAAATAGTTAATAACAAAAATAAAGAAACTAATTGATAGTAGTACAATAATAGTAGGGGACTTTAACACTTCACTTCTCCAAAGAAGACATACAAATGGCTAATAGACACATGAAAAAATGTTCAACATCACTAGCCATCAGGGAAATACAAATCAAAACCACAATGAGATACCATCTTATGCCAGTTAGAATGGCAAAAATGAACAAAACAAGAAACAACAAATGTTGGTAAGGATGTGGAGAAAGAGGAACCCTCTTGCACTCTTGGTGGGAATGTACGTTGGTGCAGCCACTCTGGAAAACAGTATGGATATTCCTCAATATGTTAAGAATAGAGCTACCTTATGACCCAGCTATTGCACTACTGGGTATTTACCACAAAGATACAGACATAGTGAAAAGAAGGGGCACATGCATCCCAACGTTCATAGCAATGTTCACAATAGCTAAACTGTGGAAGGAGCTGAGATGCCCTTCGACAGATGAATGGATAAAGAAAGAGTGGTACATATACACAATGGAATATTATTCAGTTGAATACCCAACTTTTGTATCAACATGGACAGGTCTGGAGATTATGCTGAGTGAAATAAGTCAAGCAGAGAAAGTCAATGATCATATGGTTTCACTTACTTGTGGAACATAAGGAATAAAATGGAGGACTCTAGGAGAAGGGAAGGAAAATGTATTGGGGTAAATCGGAAGGGGAGGTGAACCATGAGAGGCTGTGGACTCTGATAAACAAACTGAGGGTTATAGAGGGGAGGGAAGAGTGGGGATGGTTGAGCCTGGTGGTGGGTATTAATGAGGGCATGTATTGCATGGATCACTGGCTGTGGTGCTTAAACAATGAATCTTGGAACACTGAAAAAATAAAATAAAATTAAGATGTTAAAAAAAACCCACTCCACTTACATCAATGGACATATCATCTAAACAGAGTATCAACAAGGAAAAAATGGCTTTGAATGACACACTGGAACAGAGAACCTTAACAAACATGTTCAGAACATTCCATCCTAAAACAACAGAAAATACATTCTTTCCAAGTGGACATATAACTTCCTCTAGATTAGACCACATATTAGCCCACAAAACAACCCTCAACAAATTTAAGAATAGCAAAATCTTACCTTGAATCTTTTCTAACCACAATGCTATGAAACTAATCAACTACAAGAAAAAATATGTAACGGGCATAAATACATAGAAGTTAAATAACATGCTACTAAACAGTGTATGGGTAAATCATAAAATAAAAGTAGAAATAAAAAAGTACATGGAAACAAATGCAAATAAAAACACCGTGGTCCAATAACCTCCAGGATGCAGCAAAAGCAGTTCTAAGAGGGATGCTTATAGCAATACATGCATACTTCAGGAAGCAGGAAAAATCTCATATAAACAACCTAACCCTGCACCTAAAACAGTTCAAAAAAGAAAAGCAAATGAAACCCCAAGCCAGTAGAAGGAAGGAATAATAAAGATTAGAGTACAAATATATGATATAGAAACTTAAAAACAATACAACAGATCAATGGAATCAGAAGCTATTTCACTGAAAAAAATCAATAAAATTGATAAACCTTTTGCTAGACTTATGAAGAAAAAAACGAACTCAAATAAATAAAATCACAAATGAGAGAAGAGAAATAACATCCAACACCACAGAAATACAAACAATCCTAAGAGAATCTTATTTAAAAAAACAACAACAACAACAACCATATGTCAGAACGCCTGGGTGGCTCAGTTGGTTAAGTGCCTGGCTTCAGCTCAGGTCATGATCCCAGTGTTCTGGGATTGAGGCTCACATCAGGGTCCCTGCTCAGTGGGGTGTCTGCCTCTTCCTCTTCCTTTTCCCCTTACCCCTCTTCATGTGTGCTCACTCTTTCTCAAGTAAGTAAAATCTCCAAAAAGTAAAAACAAAAAACAAAACAAAAAAACAAAACAAAACAAAACCACCACCACCACCACCACCACCAACAACAACAAAAACTATATGCCAACAAATTGGACAACCTGGAAGAAATAGATAAACTCCTAGAAACATATAACTTACCAAAACTGAAATAGGAAGAAATAGAAAGTTTTAACAGATCTATATCCAGCAAAGAAGTTGAAGCAGTAAACAAAACATCCCCCAAAATAAGTCCAGGACCATATAGATTCACAGGTGAACTCCACCAAACATTTAAAGTAGAATTATTACTTATTCTCAAACTGTTCTCAAAAAATAGAAAGGGAAGGTAAACTTCTAAATTCATTCTATGAGGCCAGCATTACCCTGACACCAAACCAGATAAAAATGTCATAAAAAAGAGGACTATAATATCTTTGATGAACATAGATACAAAAATCCTCAAGAAATTACGAGCAAACAGAATCCAATAATATATTAGAAGATTAATTCACCAATATCAATGAAATTTATTCCTAGGATGCAAGGGTGGTTCAAAATTGCAGATTAATCAACATAATACATAATATTAATAAGAGAAAGGATAAAAACCATACAATCATTTCAATAGATGCAGAAAAGGGATTTGATAAAGTACAAACCCATTCGTGATAAAAGTCCATAACACAGTAGGTTAGAGGCAATCTATGCAAAACCCACAGCTAACATCATCCTCAATGCAGAAAAACTGAGACTTTCTCCTAATGGCAGGAACAAGACAAGGATGTCCACTCTCACCAGTTTATTCAACATGATACTGGAAGTCCTAGCCACAGCATTCAGACAACAAAAAGAAATAATAAGCATCTAAATAAGTAATGAAGAAGTAATGCTTTTAATATTTTCAAAAGACATGATACTTAAATATTGAAAACATGAATGGCTCCAGCAGAAACCTGCTAGAAATCATAAACGAAGTCAATAAAATATCAATACAAAATCAATTTACAGAAATCTGTTTAATTTCTGTGCACTAATAATGAATAGTGAAGCAGCAAAAAGAGAAATAAAGAAAATAATCCCATTTACAACTGCATCCAAAATAATAAGACACCTAGGAATAAACTAACTAAAGAAGTGAAAGCCCTGTACTCTGAAAACAATAAAACACTGATAAAAGAATTTTACCATAAGTGAATTGTGGTAAATTGGAGGGGGAGATGAAAGATGAGAGACTGTGGGGTCTGAGAAACAAACTGAGGATTATGGAGGGGAGGAGAGGGGGATGGATGGGTGACCTTGGTAATGGGTATTAAGGAGGGCACGTATTGCATGGAGCAATGGGTGTCGTGCATAAAATCTTGGAAAACTGAAAAAAATAAAGTTAAATTAAGATGTTAAAAAAAATAAACCAAATAAACCAAAAACCAAAAACCAAACAAAACAAGTAAAAAGAAATCAAAGATGACCCAAAGAAATGGAAAGACATTCCATGCTCATGGATTGGAGGAACAAATATTGTTAAAATGTGTGCATTATTCAAATTTACACATTTAATGCAATCCCTACCAAAATAACAACAACATTTTCACAGAAGTAGAACAATCCTAAAGTTTGTATAGAACCACAATGACACCAAATAGCCAAAACACTCTTAAGAAAGAAAGCAAACCTGGAGGCATCACAATTCTAGACTTTGAGTTATAGTACAAAAGTGTAGTAATGAAAATATAGTACTAGCACAAAAACAGACAAATAGATCAATGGAACAGAAAAGAAAATCCACAAATAAACCCACAATTATATGGTCAATATTTTACAAAGCAAGAAAGAATATCCAATGGGAAAAGGACAGTTTCTTCAAAAAATGTTGTTGGGAAAATTGGACAGTTGCAAAACAATGAAACTGGACCACTTTCTTACACTATACACAAAAATAAATTCAAAATGTATTAATGACCTAAAATAAGACCTGAAACCCTACAAAGCCTAGAGGAGAGCACATGCAGTAACTTCTTTGATATTGGCAATAGCAACTTCTTTCTAGATATGTCTCCTGTGGAAGGAAAATAAAAGCAAAAATAAACTATTAGGACTACATCAAAATAAAAAGCTTCTGCAACACTGAAGGAAACAATCAACAAAACTAAAAAGCAGCCCATGGAATGGGAGAAGATATTTGAGAATGACATATCTGATGAAGGGTTAGTATCCAAAGACTACAAAGAGCTTATACAACTAAACACCCAATAGCCAAACTGTGGCAGGAGCCAAGATACCCTTCAACAAATGAATGGATAAAGAAGATGTGATACATATACACAATGGAATATTATTCAGCCATCAAAAAGGATGAATACCCACCATTGCATCGACATGGATGAAACTGGAGGGGATTATGCTAAGTAAAGTAAGTCAATCATGAAAGACAATTATCATATTCTTTCACACATACGTGGAGCATAAGCAATAGCAAGGAGGATCATAGGGGAAGAGAGGGAAATCTGAAGGGGGAGAAATCAGAGAGGGAGATGAACCATGAGAAACTATGGACCCCAGGAAACAAACTGAGGGTTTTAGATGGGAGGGGGATGGGGAGATTGCTGGGAGCAACATCGGCCTCACTGGCTGACACAGTCACAGCATGGAAATGGCAACGTTTGCACAGCTCCTGCCAACCAAAGCAAACCTGGTATCTTCTCCCACTACTTCTGATCCCTATCTCAGGATTAATTCTGTTACTTATAATTAGGCTTCTAGACTCCTAACCAGAGCGAGACTGTCAACCAAAACCATATGCATAGACTTAGACCCTTAGGCCCACAGCGAGGACCTTAGATCCTTAGATCCTATCTCTGTAACAGTTCCTCCTACTGTTATCTCTTTGAGCTCTTGCAGATCAGGAGGCAGAATTTTAAAGACACCTTGAAGCCCTGGAGCTAGGAGTTAGCTTTGCCCAAAGAAGAGCCTTATCTAAAGACAAGGCACGTGCAAAAGCAGAGCTCTGGTTACTACATGTTCCCTTAGTGATTAATGGCAAGTTATGGTTTCCTCCTCGAGTCCTGCATTCCATGAATATCCTTGCAACACCCACTCCAACTTTCCCATGTACCGGTGTTTACAACGAAGATGCAGATGTAATAGTTAAATACAAAGGCAGGAGGGGCAAACCCATTATGGGCTATACTACTTAAAATAGGTAATCTGTCTCTGTCATGGCCGGGGGGGATTGATGAATGGAAAAAAATGCAAAAAATGTCTTTTTACTAATCAAAGTGATTTGTATCTCTAAAAGTAATTAATCTTAAAGATCATGCCCTTGTTATTAGGTCATGTACCGCCCGACTCACTGTCTATAAATAAAGATGCTGAGACCATCAGAGTGATCAGAAAGAATCTCTAGGCTCTCTCTCTCCTTTCGTCAACACTGTTCCATCCTTTGGGGACCCCTGGACCTGTTGGAGCTGGCCTCCCATAGGAGATGGCTTAGCCTAGTGATGGGTATTAAGGAGGGCATGTGTTGTGATGAGCACTGGGTGTGATGAGCAACTAATGAATCATTGAACACTACATCAAAAACTAATGATGTAATATACATTGGTTAACTGAACACAATAAAAAGTATATTTTCTATAAAAAATACACACCCCCAAAACAAATAATCCAATTTTAAAATGGACAGAAGACACCGACCTTTATCCAAAGAAGACATACAGATGTTAACAGAAAAGATATTCATCATTACTTACCATCAGGAAAATACAAATTAAAAAAATAAAGTTTTATTACAAAAAAAAGAAAATACAAATTAAACTACAATGAGATAGCACCTCACAACTATCAGAATGGCTAATATCAACAACACAAGAAACAACAGATGTCAAGGATGTGGAGGAAATGGAACGCATGTGCCATGTTGGTGGGAATGCAAACCGATGCAGTCACTCTGGAAAACAGTACGGAGGTTCCCCAAAAAGTTAAAAATAAAACTAGGTGATTGACATTAAGGAGGGCACATGATGAGATGAGCACTGGATGTTACATGCAACTGATGAATTACTGAACTCTACACCTGAAACTAATCATGTACTATATGTTGACTAATGGTCATAAAAAAGAATGAAATCTTGCCATTTTTAATGGTATGGGCGACATGGATGGAACTAGAGAGTATAATACTAAGAGAAATATGTCAGTCAGAGAAAGACAAATACCATATGATTTCACTCATATGTGGAATTTAGGGAAAAAAACAAATGATCACAGGGAAAAAAGCAGAGAGGTAGAAAGACATAAAGAAACATACTCTTTTCTTAAAAAAAGATTTTATTTATTTATTTAACACAGAGAGAGAGAGAGAGAGAGATCACAAGTAGGTAGAGAGGCAGGCAGAGAGAGAGGAGGAAGTGGTGATGATGAGCAGGGAGCCCGATGTGGGGCTGGATCCCAGGACCCTGAGATCATGACCTGAGCCAAAGGCAAAGGCTTTAACCCACTGAGCCACCCAGGCGCCCAAGAAACATACTCTTAATTATAGAAATGAAATTGATGGTTACCAGAAGGAAGGGGTGGAGATGGGTTAAATATATGATGGGGATTAAGGCATTCACTTGATGAATACCAGGTGATGTATGGAAGTGTTGAATCACTATATTCTAAGCCTGAAAATAATATTCCATTGTATGTTAACTTACTGGATTTAAAAAAAGCTTTTTTTTTTCAAAGAAGCTATTGCAAGACACCAAAAAAGGTGTCAGTGACTTTGATTGGGGTAGTGGCAGTGGAGTTAAACAGATGTGCATAGATTCAAAAGTTATTGAGCAGAATCAACATGATTGGTCATTGGGTGGATTAAGAGAAGGGATGGGGCTGCATACAGCAAACTGATCATATTCATTCCTTCACTTGTCTCTTTATCTTAATTGTCTTCATAGCCCCAGTACCTAGCACAGCATCTGTCACATAATAGGTATTCCGGGAATAGTTCATTTGTTCACTCAACACATATTTATCCTCAAATAACAATGACAAGATGCTGATTTATTTTCTAGATGTTGCTATTTAGACAGTAAGGGCTATCAAAAATTATCCAGATGTAAAAATTGCTAATAAAGAAATTTGAATAAATAGACAACTCTTAATTTTCATTAAAAAGGACTCTGATGAATGTAGTACCAGAATTCTAAGAACTTACATAGTGTGGTTGATTTGGAGTGGCCATTTCTGCAGAAAAAAAGACTGTTAACTCAGACTTATGACCCTATTCACAAAGACAGCAGAGAACATTTTTTGGTTTGCTCATGTTTGATAAAAGCATAAACCCATATAAATTAATTTAAAATGAATTCTTGGATTTTTAAAAGCATATTAGAAAGTACATAATGACTAAGCACATTAAAAATCCAGTAGATTGAGATTCTTCCATCATACAATATATCTCAATTTGTAGTCAAAATCCTAAATATTGAAAGTGTTGGGATTTTTCTTTTGTTTTGCTTTTATATTTTTATCACTGAAAGACTTCTCTGCACCAGACAGGTTTTGTTGACCTTTCAGGTTAGAACTCTATCAAACCACTTACACATTCATAAAAATGATTTGATTTTTAGTCTGACTCCCCTTGTTTGAGTTCAAATTCGTAAGGATGGCAATGATGTTTTATTTATATTTATATCCTTATGGATAGTATTTGGCACACAACCAATGCTTAATAAATATTGAATAAGTGGAACTCTGTGTTCACTCGTCACTCCTCCCCCCAAATATATTTGGATTATCAAAAGAATGGATGACTTGAGATATATACAGTCTAAAAATGCTTTTGGTTTGTAGCTTAGTTGAGTTAATGTTTACTACAAATTTAAGACTTATTCTTTCATGATTTAGCTACCCAATTTCTTTCTTTTGTACCTGGTTTCTCAACCTCATTATTGTGAACATTTTGGACTAGATAATTATTTTTTGTGTGCGTGTGTTGACAGGGGGGGAGGGTGTGCTTCCTTGTGCATTATAGATTGTTTGGCAGCTTTCTTGGCCTCTATCCAGTTAGCACTCACCCTGTTGTGACATCAAAAATGCCTCCAGACATTGCCAAGTGTCTTCTGTGGTGTAAAATCACTGCAGGTTGAAAACCACTGCTTATGTCTGTCTGGAACTGTATGGTACAGAGGGATAAGGAAAAGAAAGTAAAGCAAAACAAAACACCAAGATAGGTCATTTAGCATATACAACATTACATGACTCAAAAGTGAGAGCCAGAACCCAATCTTCAGGTGGATTACAATGGGAATAAAGTGTACTCAAGTTTTATGGTGGGAATTACATGTAATAAAATGTGTAAGTATAACTGATGGAGTTCTTGTCATATTGGTCTGTGGAAGCATTTGTGAATATGAATGCTGATGTAAAATGGCTTTGGAAAAATATGTAATTCAGCAAAAACTGGCATCAAAGACATTTTGAGTTTGCTGTCATCATGTTCAACTGCTTTAGTGGTAGTTTTCATGTTCCAGTATTTTTGAATTTCCATTCTTTCAATATTTTCTCAGACGTCCCACTCTAGTTGCTGCATCAGTAACCATACCAAAATCACAGCTTGTCTGTCAGTGTGCTGAGGTAAAACCCCTGCGTAGGGTAAGAAAAAAAATGCACACTACCAATTTAAGAATTTCATTATAGCTCACAACTACTGCAATAACAAGTCTTCAGCAACATGTGTTTTTTAAGTTTTTGCCTAGAAATAAAGTAACACCAACAAAATAGTCTTCATCTTTAGAAAAATGTCCAAAGGAAGGATTATATTATCTATACCAACACAGAACATTATTGACGTGAAGAATGAAAAAACAAAGGGACCTATTTTTCATGCTTGAGTTCCCCTTACTTCTTTATCTCTTGTTACCATTTACAAAAATATAGAATGAAAGCCTCAACTACTTTAATGGAATTATTCACTTTTGTCATATTTTAATTTTTCCTATGAAAATTGTTCTATTAAAATGCATTTTGACATAAATGGAGTCTCACTACCACCAAAGTCAACATTTGACAAAAGTCATTACATCTTCTTGAATATTTTAGCCATTTTTTAATTTTGACATTAAAATAGAATTAGGGAGGGTAATTAAACCTGTCTGCATTTGTTTGCTGACAAGTCATTGAAAGAAGATACTAAATTATTATACAAATGAACACTTAAATTTTTAATATTTTTGAGTTTTTATTTAAATGCCAATTAGTTAACAGTGCAGTGCTAGTTTGAGTTGTACAATATAGTGATTTGACACTTCAATATATCAAAAAGCGCTCATCACAACAAATGTACTCCTTAATCCCCATCACCTACTAAAAGCAAACATACAAAAAAGCACAATGCCAGTTCTAAGGAACACTATACTTTAAATTTCATCTTGCAAAATCTATCTTTCAACTCACATACAAATTTTAGCATTAATCAAATCTTAAACAAGGAGAAGCTTTAAAAAATACACAAGTGTACAACACGCATTTTCTAGAAATGTGAATGCCAAATAATCTCCCAACCTGGATATGTAGTTTAAGTACCAGATTCTGCCTCATCTCATGACCCAGGCTTGAATATGAAAGGTCATGTTGTCCTACAGAACAGGTCTCCATGGCTTTGGGTGTACTTTCATTTTGCTGTGGTAGAGGAAAGAATAAAGAACGGTTTTCCCTGCTTTTAGGCAGGGGCACCTCAGCTTGTGGCAATTTTACTGCATTCCTTCTGGTTTTGAAAGCAGCTTACACAGAGTCCTGGACATCATACCACACTGGGACTTCTCTGGGAGTCTGAGAAGCGTCTGAGATCAAATTTGAGGCAGGGGTAGTACATAAGCCAAAAGGCAGCTATCCACTCCTACTATCATCCACTCCTATCATCTGAATGTTCAAGTCTTGACTTTCCACCACTACCCTGGCCACCCATAGCCCTAGCTCCCCATTATTTGCTTTGGTGTAGGTGCCTTAAAAATGTCTCCCTCTCCCTTCCTCAGAACTGTCTCAAAGACCTTCTATGAGCCTCTGCTCTTCCCAGTACCATGACAACTCCACACACTGCTTCATCACTGCCAGCCTCATGAGCATGGCTTCTTGCTTCTCATGGAAACCCTTATAAAGAAGCCTAGTTTCCTTTGCCTGAATTTTTACAGAGACCACAGTTGAGGATTTACTTCTTTGGAAGTAGAATTTACTTCTTTGTAAGAGCTGTAAAGAAATCATACAGGTGGCCTTGCATGTTTAAGGAATGCAACTTTCCAGCTATCAGAGAACTAATATCTAATATCTTGCTTTTTATCAGTACTGGAAATTTTATTCATATTGATCTAAGCTTAAAGACAGCTATTCTCATTTTGTGATGCAGTCTCCAGAAAAAAAAAGTGCCATTCCTTGTCAGTGTGTTCTGCAGTAATAACAAATGTGTCTGTACCAGTCATCCTGAGAGATGGTGAGATGTTTTCTTGCCAGCAGAAGGATTAAAGCTACTTATTGCTGCAGATTTTTCACTTGCAGATAAAATGAACTAAAAGAATGATAAACCTGGAGAAAGACTAGTAATTATAATTAATAACTCCATAGATAATTTTTAATTCTCACATAATCCTTTAAAGTAAGTATAACTATTATCCCCATTTCAACCAAAGCATAAAGTGGTTAAGAAACTTGCTCATGGTCTGACAGCTAATAAATAATGGAGGCATGATTCAAATATAGCCTGTCTGATTCCAATATCTGTGTTCTCTACCACTGGGCTCTCATGCTCTCGACTATCTAGATTCATATAAGTCCTAGTTTTGGAACTTAGATGTTAAATCATCTTGCTTTGCCTCAGTTACTTCACTCTTAAAGGGTATGGTAACACCTACTTTAGAGGACATTTGTAGAAATGAGAGAAATAATGGATGTGGAAAGGAAAATACTTATGTATTTAGAATATGTCACAGTTATATCAAGATGTGGTACACTGTTGTGCTAAAAGTAATGCTTATGGAGTGGCTTTCAAGAGAAGCTTTTCATAATTGAATTTTAAAAAGCATGTCTGTATCTTTGTGTTCTTATCTTTTTAGAAGGTTGGTTTGGGTCATGTATTATTTTGTGATATGCTGAATTTCAAACAAAACACCTGGATTTGCTTTGCCATCTTGGTTTAATAGTTTGTCCCTCTGATCCTCAAGGAGGAAACAACAAAGGTTGGGACAACATCTGGCATGTCTATTATGGGCAGTCATATGGTCAAAACAAATGTGAAGCTTTAGTCATGGTTTGTATTTATGGAAAAAATCCAAACTAATGCTATTTAATAGTATTTCAAGGAGTTGGATACTAACACTTTCTGAATGCTGCAAGAACTACCAAGTATTGGAACTACTGGATGACCAAGAGAAATAAGATGTAAAATAGAGTGGTTGAAAAGAAATCATAAACCTCAAGATAAAGCTCTTCCCAGTCCCATGGGAAAGCTCAAGGGCTGACCCATGTGAAGATCATGTGAGAGTCATTTTATAAGCACAGAAGGATTCTCCTCCTCAAAATTTTCCCAGTTCAGATATTATTTCCCTTCCTGCCCTATTTAGAAAATGTTTTCTCATTATTTTCTTTCTCAGACTCTTTGTAATTATTTGAATGTCGTAAAGGAAATAATTCCATATTCTAATGTTTTCTTGTTTATTCTCTGGCCTTCTCTACTGGAATGTGAGCTACCTACATGACAGGTTGTGTCTTTTTACTATGCCTGAGATTCTACTACTGGAGAACCTCCTTTGGTCTAAGTCTCACCATTGTCTTTCACTTCTAAAAGGAAAGTCCTTATTGAGGGGAATACCAGGGTTTTTCTAGCATGTGGATGATTAGTTTCTCAGATATTTTATTGAAAGCATCTTATAATGGAAATAGAACTTGTTCCTAAGTCAAACATACCCGAATTCATATCAAATTTCAGCTTGCTGCATTTTAAAAAAAATTATTCATTTATTTATTTCAGAGGAAGAGAGAGAGAATCTGTGCTGAGCATGGATCCCAATGCAAATTTTTGCATTAATCAAACCTTAAACAAGGAGAAGCTTTAAAAAATACACAAGTATACAACACGCATTTTCTAGAAACATGAATGCCAAATCATTTCCCAAACTGGATATGTAGTTTAAGTACCAGATTCTGCCTCATCTCCTATCCCAGGCTTGAATACAAAAGTTTCTCCAGTACGCACAACATGAAATACACGAGCGAGTCTACAATATAGTTATTATTTTTACTGTTACATAGAGGGAAAAATTGAGATACAGAGTACTTATGTAACTTGTTTATAATCATAAAAGTAAAAAGTGGCAAAGCTGATGGGTTGTCTGGGTGGCTCAGATGGTTAAGCTGCCAACTCTTGATTTCAGCTCAGGTCACAACCTCAGGTCTGCCAGTACGTCTTCTAGCTTCCCTCCACCACATGTGATGAGACATGCTACCTGCCCCTCTGTTAAGGCAAGTCTACAAATGCTGCTCTCAATTCTCCACAGCATAGTGGAAGCCTGGCCCTTTCTAGAGCTGAGTACTACACACCTTAGCTCTCACTAAAATCAGCACAGTGTCCGTGCTTTAAGAGATTCAATAATGTTGCTATCTGAACATCATAATCATCATCATCATCATTGTCATCATAAAAGAAATTCAATAATGTAGTCAGTATTTCGGAAATGGTAGTAAGCAAGAGGCAGTCTGTTGTATAGGTAGCTCAGATTATAGTGAGAGGAGGCCAGAGAACAAGAAAACATTAGACCCCAGAACTATTTCCTTTAAGGTACTTACGTAATTAAATAAAGAACACTGGGTATTATATAAGACTGAAGAATCACTGAACTCTACCTCTGAAACTAATACATTATATATTAATTAATTGAATTTAAATAAAAAACAGAAAAGAAAGATTTTCTAAATAGAACAAACTAGGAAAATGATATATCAACCTAAAAAAGCAAGTCATGCAAAGGGCTAGAGAAAGAGCCATCCAGGTGGAGGAGACATTGAGTTAAAGTCTCTGAAGAAAAAAAAAAAGAACTTGGTGCATTTAGAGGAAACTCAAGAAAGGATTGTAGATAGTCTGAGAGAGCAGCATTTGGGGAAGAAGGCTGAGAAGTGGTTTGAAAATGGAAGCTGGGATGTATAGAAAAATGAAACTCGACCATTCTCTCACACCATACACAAAGATAAACTCAAAATGGATGAAAGACCTAAACGTGAGGCAGGAATCTATCCTAGAGGAGAACATAGGCAGTAACGTCTTCAACATGGGCCACAGCAAATTATTTCAAGACATGTCTCCAAAGGCAAAGGAAACAAAATAGAAAATGAGCTTTGGGGACTTCATCAAGATAAAAAGCTTCTGCACAGCAAAGGAAACAGTCAACAAAACACAGAGGCAACCCACGGAATGGGAAAAGATATTCGCAAATGACACTACGAAGGGCTGATACCCAAGATCTATAAAGAACTTCTCAAGCTCAATGCCCAAAACACAGATAATCATGTAAAAAATGGGCAGAATACATGAACAGACACTTCTCCAAAGAAGGCATACAAGTGGCCAACAGACACATGAAAAAATGTTCATCATCATCAGCCATCAGGGAAACTCAAATCAGAACCACACTGAGATACTACCTTACACCAGTTGGAATGGCCAAAATCAAGAGGACAGGAAACAATAAGTGTTGGAGAGGATGCGGAAAAGGGGAACCCTCTTTCACTGTTGGTGGGAATGTAAGTTGGTGCAGCCACTTTGGAAAACAGTGTGGAGATTCCTCAAAAAATTAAAATTAGAGCTACCCTATGACTCCGCAATTGCACTACTGGGTATTTACCCCAAAGATACAGATGCAGTGAAAAGAAGGGTCATAGCAGCAATATCCACAATCACCAAACTGTGGAAAGAGTCGAGATGCCTTTCAACAGATGAATGCATAAAGATGTGGTCCATATATACAATGAAATATACCTCAGCCATCAGAAAGGATGAATACCCAACTTTTGTATCAACATGGACGGATCTGGAGGAGATTATGCTGAGTGAAATAAGTCAAGCAGAGAAAGTCAATTATCATATGGTTTCACTTACTTGTGGAACATACGGAATAAAATAGAGGACTCTAGGAGAAGCAAAGGAAAAGTGAATTGGGGTAAATCAGAAGGGGAGACAAACCATGAGAGACTGTGGACTCTTAGAAATAAACTGAGGGTTATGGGGGGGGTGGGGGGGGTGAGCCTGGTGGTGGATATTAAGGAGGGCAAGTATGGCATAGAGCAATGGGTATGATGTGTGAACAATGAATCTTTTGGATCACTGAAAAATAAAATTAAAAAAATAAATAAAAATTTTAAAAAAGAAAAGAAAATGGAAACTGGGGGAGAAATGTAACTCATAGCCTCTTCCCCTTCATGAAACAGACTAGATGGAGATATCTTCAAACAAACCTCAGGTCAGGACACCTGGTTCTTGTCTTGAGGCTGGGTTTCAGAGGCCATTTGCATCAGTTTTCCCAGCAGATGCCAGAGGGCAGGTAGGATGAGATAACCTGTCTTAAACCCCTCACTAAATTCCTTGAAGGAGCCCCTTTATTTATTTTTATTTATTTTTTTTGAGCCCCTTTATTTCTAAGACCTGGCCTGACTCTTTGAATTTCTTGAAGGATAGATATACTGTTCAGCTCACCAGGGTTTGCCACAGCTGATACTAAGCCTTTTGGAAATAAATGATGATACTGGAATGTTTTAGTGTTTTGCAACTCCTGGCCAGTATGACATAGAAGGAATAGTGGAATAGACAGTTTATCAGAACAAAGGGATTCCTTAACCATTTCTGTAGTTTTCAGGGAGAACAAGTCACTCCTCTTCTGGAAATTTTTTTCTTTTTCTTTCTTTCTTTCTTTCTTTCTTTCTTTCTTTCTTTCTTTCTTTCTTTCTTTCTTTCTTTCTTTCTTCTTTCCTTCTTCCTTCCTTTTTTTTTAATCCATGTGCCCTGAATTCCCCCCATCTACTCAGTGATTGATTGCTTCCTGATACTAACCCAAATCTGCCAGCACTGGGAAATTTTCAATAATCTACAACCATCAACCCCGACTGACCACATCATTATCAAGTCTCTTTCCCCAAAAGAAATAGATAATTTTAGGTATGGTTGATGTTGGAAAAAGGGGAACCCTCTTACACTGTTGGTGGGAATGCAAATTGGTGCAGCCACTTCGGAAAACAGTGTGGAGATTCCTCAGAAAGTTGAAAATAGAGCTACCCTATGACCCAGAAATCACAGTACTGGGTATTTACCCTAAAGATACAAATGTAGTGATCCTCAGGTGCACATGCATCTGAAGGTTTATAGCAGCAATAGCCGAACTATGGAAAGAACCTAGATGTCCGTCAACAGGTGAATGGATAAAGAAGATGTGGTATGTATGTACAATAGAATACCATGCAGCCATCAAAAGAAATGAAATCTTGCCATTTGCAACCATGTGGATGGAACTAGAGCATATTATGCTAAGCAAAATAAGTCAATCAGAGAAAGACAATTATCATATGATCTCTCTGATATGAGGAATTTGAGGGACAGGGTGGGGGTCATGGGGGGTAGGGAGGGAAAAAATGAAACAAGATGGCATTGGGAGGGACACAAACCATAAGAGACTCTTAATCTCATGAAACAAACTGAGGGTTACTTGGGGGCTGGGAGGGTAGGGATAGGGTGGATGGGTTATGGACATTGGGGAGGGTTTGTGCTATGGTGAGTGCTGTGAAAGGTGTAAGCCTGATTATTCATAGATCTGTACCCCTGGAGCTAATAATAATAATAATAATAATAATAATAATAAATAAGAAGCTTAAGCTCATCAGTTATTTGTATATTTTGGATACTAATCCTTTATCAGATATGTGGTTTGCAAATAACTTCCACCATTTAGTAGGTTATCTTTTAGTTTTGTTTATTGTTTCCTTCACCGTGCAGAAACTTTTTATTTTGACATAGTCTCAGTAGTCTACTTTTGCTTTTATATCCCTTGTCTCAAGACACATATCTAGAAAAATATTTCTGTGGATGATATAAAGAGATAACTACCTATTTTTTTCTTCTATGAGTTTTATAGTTTCATGATTCACATTTAGTTCTTTAATCCATTTTGACTTTGTGTGTGTGTGTGTGTGTGTGTGTGTGTGGTATAAGAAAGAGATCCAGTTTCATTCTTTTGTATGTATCTGACCAGTTTTCCCAACACTATTTGTTGAGGAGACTTTTTTTTCCATTGAATATTGTTTCTTGCTTTGTCAAAGCTTAATTGATGATATAACTGTGGGTTCATTCCTGGGATTTTCTATTCTGTTCCATTGATCTATGTGTTTATTTTTTTGTCAGTACCATACTGGTTCAATTACTACAGATTTGTAGTATAACTTGAAGTCTGGAATTGGGATAACTCCAGCTTTGCTTTGCTTTTTCAAGATTGCTTTGGCTATTTGAGGTCTGTTGGAAATGTAAACTTGTGCAGTAGACTCCTCAAAAAGTTACAAATAGAAGTGCCCTATTAACCAGCAATTGCACTACTGGGTATTTACCCAGAATTACAAAAGTACTACTTCAAAAGGATACAATCACCCCTACGTTTATTGTTCATTATTTATAATACATAGATTGTTGAAGCAGTTCAAATGTCCATTGATAGATGAATGAATAAAGAAGATAAATATTATATACAATATATATTATATATACACATTATTATATATATCTGTATACACATTATTTAACTATTAAAAAGAATGAAATCTTACCATTTAAACAGCATGGATGGAACTAAGAGCATAATGTTAAATGAAATGTCAGTCAGATAAAGACAAATACCATGTGATTTTACTCATATGTGGAATTTAGGAAACAAAACTAATGAGAAAAGGAAAAAAAAAAGAGAGAGAGAGCAAGCCAAACCAAGAAACAGACACTTAACTAAGGAGAACATGCTGGACGTTAAGAGAGGGGAGGTGGGGGGGGCTGTGAAATAGATGATGGAGATTAAAGAGTACATTTATCATGGTAAGCACTCAGGAATGTATAGAATTGGTGAATCACTATATTGTGCATGGGAAACTAATATAATACTATGTGTTAGCAATACTGGAGTTATAATAAAATCTTAAAAAGAAGAAAGAGCATTTAGAAACAAATACCATTACATAGGATTTAGGTTAGATAAATGTTTCAAGAATGGATTATGCTGAGTGAAATAAGTAAAGCAGATAAAGTCAATTATATGGTTTCACTTACTTGTGGAGCATTAGTAATAACATGGAGGACATTAGAAGAAGGAAAGGAAAAGCAAATTAGGTAAATCAGAGGGGGAGACAAACCTTGGGAGGCTGTGGACTCTGAGAAACAAACTGAGGGTTTTGGAGGGGAGGGGAGTGGGGGATGGGTCAGCCTGGTGGTGGGTATTAAGGAGGGCATGTACTGCAAGGCGCACTGGGTCTGGGTGTGGTGCATAAATGATGAATCTTGGAACACTGAAAAAATAAAATTTAAATTTAAAAATTTCCAATAAAATAAGAATGGATGCAATTAAATTCCATTTCAAAATTAAGCAGTTTCATGAATAAAGATCTGGAATGAGGGGTATTGATGAACTGTAAGAAGAAAAAGTTGCCAAACTGAGGGTTGTGGAAAGGGATGTGTGGGAGGGGTAACTCAGTGATGGGCATTAAGGAGGCCACGTGATGTGATGAGCACCGGGTGTTACACGCAACTATTGAACATATCAAAAACTAATGATGGTACCATATGTTGGCTAATTGAATTTAAATAAACATAAATTAATTAATATTAAAAAACACGAAAAGTTGCCAGCAGCAGATTTAAGAAAGAAACTTCTTCCTTTCAGGATTGTTCCCCAAATTCTTTTTTATTATCATCTGAAATCTAATCTCGTCAAAATCATGACTCAATTTAATTCCAGGAACAACTACTCAGCAAACTCTATAAAAGTCTTCAAGTTGTTTTAGAGTCATCCTCAGAGCCCTGCCACTGCCTAGCTGCATGCATAACACTGCACAAAATCTATCTAGCTTTTGCTGAATGTGCTTTAACTTTGTAGCATAAAACCGAAGAAATTGCTTTGGTGTTCACCTTTCAAATAGAAAGCAAAAAAAAAAATTCAAGAATTAGAAAATATGTATTTGGTACTTAATTTTATGATTGTGTTACATTGTTTCTACTTCTTTACTTTAAAAATATTTTCTTTGTTAGCATAAGTTCAGATGTCCTTTAGTCATTTTAACCCTAGCCAACATCTCTCATTTCCTGACTTGTTAATTTTAGCGATTCTAACTGGTGTGAGGTGGTATCTCACTGTGGTTTTGATTTGTATTTCCCTGATGCTGAGTGATGTTGAGCACTTTCTCATATGTCTATTGGCCATGGGGATGTCTTCTTTGGAGAAATGTCTGTTCATGTCTTCTGCCCATTTCTTGACTCGGGTATTTGTTCCATGGGTGTTGAGTTTGAGAAGTTCTTTATAGATTTTGGATATAAGTCCTTTACCTGATATGTCATTTGCAAATATCTTCTCCCATTCTGTCAGTTGTCTTTTGGTTTTGTTGATTGCTTCCTTTGCTGTGCAAAAGCATTTAATCTTGATGAAGTCCCAATAGTTCATTTTTACCCTTGCTTCCCTTGCCTTTGGTGATGTTCCTAGGAAGAGGATGCTGCAGCTGAGGTTGAAGAGGTTGCTGCCTGTGTTCTCCTCAAGGATTTTGATGGATTCCTTTCTCACATTGAGGTCTTTCATCTGAGTCTATTTTTGTGTGTGGCATAAGGAAATGATCCAGTTTTATTCTTCTGCATGTGGCTGTCCACATTGATTGATTTGCAAAAGTTAAACCAAAATTGCAGCCTAAAAATTCCACTTGGTAGTGGTGAATAATAATCTTAGTGTACTGTTGGACCCAATTGGCTAGTATTGTGTTGAGGATTTTTTTATTCATGTTCAACAAGGATATCGGTCTGTAATTCTCCTTTTTGATGGGGTCTTTGACTGGTTTTGGGATCAAGGTAATGCTGGCCTCATAAAATGAGTTTGGAAGTTTCCTTCCATTTCTATTTTTGGGACAGTTTCAGGAGAATAGGTATTAATTCTTCTTTAAATGTTTGGTAGAATTCCCCTGGGAAGCTGTCTGGCCCTGTGCTCTTATTTTTTGGGAGATTTTTGATGACTGCTTCAATCTTCTTCCTGGTTATGGGTCTATTCAGGTCTTCAATTTCTTTCTGGTTCAGTTTTGGTAGTTTATATTTCTCTAGAAATGCAGGAATTAGTTCTAGATTGTCAAATTTGCTGGTGTAGAATTGCTCATAATATGTTCTTATAATTGTTTGTATTTCTTTATGTCAGTTTTGATCTCTCCTCTTTAATTCATGATTTTATTAATTTGAGTCATTTTTCTTTTCTTTTGGATAAGTGTGGCCAGGGGTTTATCAATCTTATTAATTCTTTCAAAGAACCACCTCCTCATTATGTTGATCTGTTCTATTGTTCTTTTGGTTTCTATTTCATTAATTTCTGCTCTGATCTTTATTATTTCTCTTCTGCTGCTGGGTTTAGGCTTTCTTTGCTGTTCTTTCCAGCTGCTTTAGGTGTAGGGTTAGGTTGTGAACTTGAGACCTTTCTCGTTTCTTGAGAAAGGCTTCTATTACTATATATTTTCCTCTCAGGACTGCCTTTTCCGTGTCTCAAAGATTTTGAACAGTTGTGTTTTCATTTTCATTTGTTTCCACGAATTTTTAAAATTCTTCTTTAACTTCCTGGTTGACCCATTCATTCTTGAGCAGGATGTTCTTTAGCCTCCATGTATTTAAGTTCTTTCCAACTTTCCTCTTGTGATTGAGTTCTAGTTTCAGAGCATTATGGTCTGGAAATATGCAGGGAATGATCCCAATCTTTTGGCACAAGGTGAGTCCTGATTCATGACCCAGGATGTGATCTATTCTGGAGAATATTCCATGTACACTAGAGAAGAGTGCGTATTCTGTTGTTTTGGGATGGTCTGAATATATCTGTGATGTCCAAGTGCTCCAGTGTGTCATTTAAACCTTGATTTCCTTGTTGATCTTTTGATTAGATGATCTGTCCATTTCAGCAAGTTAAAGTCCCCTACTAATATTGTATTATTGTTGATGTGTTTCTTTGATTTTGTTATTAATTGGTTTATGTAATTGTCTCCTCCCATGTTAGGGGCATAGATATTTATGATTGTTAGATCTTCTTGTTGGACAGATCCTTTAAGTATGATATAGTGTCCTTCCTCATCTCTTACGATATTCTTTGGCTTAAAATCTGATTTATCTGAGGAGGAGCGGCAAGATGGCAGAGGAGTAGGAGACCGATTATCATCAGGTCCCAGGAATTCACCCAGATAGCTATCAAACTATTCTGAAAACCTATAAATTCTACTGGAGATCGAAGAGAAGAAGAGCAGCAATTCAAGGAACAGAAAATTGACCGCCTTCTGGAAGGTAGGACATGCGGAGAAGTGAATCTGAGGTGACGGGAAGATAGACCCCAGGGAGAGGGGCCGGCTCCCAGCAAGGGAGCGAGCAGCGGAACACAGACTCGGAACTGTTGGAAGACGGCTCCACTGAGGGATGTCGCCCCAGAGACCAAGCAGGGGGTGAAGACCCTGCAGGGACAGTGTGGTCACATGACCCACAGGGACACAAAAAGACCAGGGGTGTCTGAGTGCGACCGAGCTCCCAGGTCTCAGAGAGAAGCCAGCGGGAGAGACGGAGCTGAGCTGAGGTGTCTCTCAGCTCGGGGTTACCTTGGGCTGTGATCTGAAGCACAGCCGGGCCACTGATCTGTGAGCGGGGACCCCACGGGCGGCAGACCCAGAGAGACCCCCTCCTTCCTCTTCCGGGAGGAGGGGTGCGGGAGCGGCTGCAGGAATCTGCTGGGTTTGGAGATTCTAAATGGGGCCGCACCAGAGATAGAGACACTTGGTCAAAGGCTGGGTGAGCTTGGAGCGCGGCCGGAGACCAGGAGACGGGAGGGACTGCTTTTCTCTGAGGTGCGCTGAGGACTGAGGCCCCAGGCTCTCGGGTCCTCTGGGTCGGAGACTGGGAGCCGCCATTTTCAGTGCCTTCCTCCAACGAGGTACAGAAGGCGTTGAGGGAAAAAAAGCTCCCGAGAGTGAAACCGAGCTGATTACTTAGCCTGGCCCCTGGCAAGGGCGGTGGGAATCCGCCTCGGGCAGAGACACTTGAGAAACACAGCAACAGGCCCCTCCCTCAGAAGACCAAGGGGGGAAAAAAAACCAAAACCATCCAGTCAAAGTCAAGTTCAAGATTGCTAAGCATTGCGGAACCCCAGAACTACAGAAAAGCAACGCAGACAATTCATGGCTTTTTCTCCATGATTCTTCAGTCTTTCACAGTTAAATTCATTGAATTTTTTTTTCTTTGAATTTTTTTCTTATTTTTTTTTAAATTTTCACTTTTCCTATTTTAACGTTCTTAACTCTTATATCGTATCAACACTTTTTAATCTTTTTAAAATTTTCATTGATGTAATAATATTTTATTCCTTCATTGTTTTTAACCTTATTTTTTGGATACTTATAGGGTCTGTTCAATTCACCAATCTAACAGATAGAGATAGAGATAGATATAAAGATAGAGTCATAGACAGACATAGATATAGAAACAGAAATAGATAATATAGATACAGGATTTTGTTTTATTCATTTTTGTTTGTTTAGTTTTTGTATGATTTTCTGTTTTTGGGGTTTTTTGTTTGTTTGTTTTTGGTTTTGGTTTTTTTCCCTCTTACTTCTCTCCCCAGTTCCAGGTCTCTTCTGAAGAGGTTAGTGTATATTTCCCTGGGGTCATTGCTACTCCTTAGTATTTAGTTCTCTCATCCATCTATTCCTATCTGCATAAAATGACAAGGCAGAAAAAATCAACACAAAAAAAGGAACAAGAGCCAGTAATGATGACTAGGAACCTAATCAATGAGGACATTAGTAATATGAAAGAACTAGAGTTCAGAATGACCATTCTTAAGGTGCTGGCTGAGCTTGAAAAAAAAATGGAAGAAAATAGAGAAGCTGTCTCTAAAGAAATAAAAGACCTTTCTGAAGAAATAAAAGAACTAAAATCTAACTAAGCTGACATAAAAAAAATATTAATGAGGTGCAATTGAAAATGGAGGCTCTTACTGCTAGGATAAATGAAGCAGAAGATGGAATTAGTGATCTAGAAGACAAAATGTCAGAGAAAAAAGAAGAGGATGAAAAGAGAGACAAACAACTACTGGACCATGAGGAGAGAATTCGAGAAATAAGTGATACCATACGATGAAACAATATTAGAATAATTGGGATCCCAGAAGAGGACGAGATTGAGAGAGGGCCAGAAGGTATATTGGAGCAGATCTTAATACAGAATTTCCCTAATCTGGCAAAGGGAACAAGCATCAAAATTCAGGAGGCACAGAGAACCCCCTCCAAAATTAATAAAAATAGGTCCACACCCCGTCATCTAATAGTAAAACGTACAAGTCTTAGTGAAAAAGAGAAATTCCTGGAAGCACCTCGGGACAAGAGGTCTATAACATCAATGGTAGAAATATTAGATTGTCAGCAGACCTATCCACAGAGATCTGGCAGGCCAGAAAGAGCTGGCATGATATATTCAGAGCACTAAATGAGAAAAATATGCAGCCAAGAATACTATATCCAGCTAGGCTGTCACTGAAAATAGAAGGAGAGATAAAAATCTTCCAGGACAAACAAAAACTCAAGGAATTTGCAAACACCAAGCCAGCCCTACAGGAAATATTGAAAGGGGTCCTCTAAGCAAAGAGAACCTAAAAGAAACATAGACCAGAAAGGAAGAAACACAATATACAGTAACAGTCACCTTACAGGCAATACAATGGCTCTAAATGTATATCTCTCAATAGTTACTCTGAATGTAAATGGACTAAATGCCCCAACTAAAAGACACAGGGTATCAGAATGGATAAAAAAACAAGACCCATCGATATGCTGTCTACAAGAAACTCATCTTACACGCAAAGACACCTCCAGATTTAAAGTGAGGGGGTGGAAAACAATTTACCATGCCAATGGACAGCAAAAGAAAGCTGGAGTGGCAATCCTTATATCAGATAAACTAGATTTTAAGGCAAAGAATATCATAAGAGATGAGGAAGGACACTATATCATACTAAAAGGATCTGTCCAACAAGAAGATCTAACAATCATAAATATCTATGCCCCTAACATGGGAGCAGCCAATTATATAAACCAATTAATAACAAAATCAAAGAAACACATTGACAAGAATACAATATTAGTAGGGGACTTGAACACCCCCCTTACTGAAATGGACAGATCATCAAAGCAAAAGATCAACAAGGAAATAAAGGCTTTAAATGACACCCTGGACCAGTTGGACATCACAGATATATTCAGAACATTCCATCCCAAAACAACAGAATACACATTCTTCTCCAGTGCACATGGAACATTCTCCAGAATAGACCATATTCTGGGTCACAAATCAGGTCTCAACAGGTACCAAAAGATTGGGATCATTCCCTGCATATTTTCAGACCATAATGCTCTGAAACTAGAACTCAACCACAAGAGGAAAGTTGGAAAGAACTCAAATACATGGAGGCTAAAGAACACCCTACTCAAGAATGAATGGGTCAACCAGGAAATTAAAGAAGAATTAAAAAAATTCATGGAAACAAATGAAAATGAAAACACAACTGTTCAAAATCTTTGGGATACAGCAAAAGCAGTCCTAAGAGGAAAGTATATAGCAATACAAGCCTTTCTCAAGAAACAAGAAAGGTCTCAAGTACACAACCTAACTCTACACCTACAAAAGCTAGAGAAAGAACAGCAAAGAAAGCCTACACCCAACAGGAGAAGAGAAATCATAAAGATCAGAGCAGAAATTAATGAAATAGAAACCAAAAGAACAGTGGAACAAATCAACGAAACTAGGAGGTGGTTTTTGAAAGAATTAATAAGATTGATAAATCCCTGGCCAGACTTATCCAAAAGAAAAAAGGAAGAACTCATATTAATAAAATCATGAATGAAAGAGGAGAGATCACAACCAACACCAAAGAAATACAAACAATTCTAAGAACATATTATGAGCAACTCTACACCAGCAAATTTGACAATCTGGAAGAAATGGATGCATTCTTAGAGAAATATAAACTACCAAAACTGAACCAGGAAGAAACTGAAGACCTGAATAGACCCATCACCAGTAAGGAGATTGAAGCAGTCATCAAAAATCTCCCAACGAACAAGAGCCCAGGGCCAGACGGCTTCCCAGGGGAATTCTACCAAACATTTAAAGAAGAATTAATACCTATTCTCCTGAAACTGTTCCAAAAAATAGAATTGGAAGGAAAACTTCCAAACTCCTTTTATGAGGCCAGCATTACCTTGATCCCCAAACCAGGCAAAGACCCCATCAAGAAGGAGAATTACAGACCAATATCTTTGATGAATACGGATGCAAAAATCCTCAACAAAATACTAGCCAATAGGATCCAGCAGCACATAAAAAGGATTATTCACCACGACCAAGTGGGATTTATTCCTGGGATGCAAGGTTGGTTTAACATTCGCAAATCAATCAATGTGATACAAGACATTAATAAAAGAAAGAACAAGAACCATATGATCCTCTCAATAGATGCTGAAAAAGCATTTGACAAAGTACAGCACCCTTTCTTAATCAAAACTCTTCATAGTGTAGGCATAGAGGGTACATACCTCAATATCATCAAAGCCATCTACGAAAAACCCACAGCGAATATCATTCTCAATGGAGAAAAACTGAGAGCTTTTCCCCTAAAGTCAGGAACACGGCAAGGCTGTCCACTATCACCACTGCTATTCAACATAGTACTAGAAGTCCTAGCCTCAGCAATCAGACAACAAAAAGAAATAAAAGGCATCCAAATTGGCAAGGAAGAGGTCAAACTCTCACTCTTTGCAGATGAGATGATACCTTATGTGGAAAACCCAAAGGACTCCACTCCAAAACTTCTAGCAGTCATACAAGCATTCAATAAAGTGTCCAGATATAAAATCAATGCACAGAAATCAGTTGAATTTCTATATACCAACAATNCCAACAACAAAACAGAAGAAAGAGAAATTAAAGAGTCAATCCCATTTACAATTGCACCCAAAACCATAAGATACCTAGGAATAAACCTAACCAAAGAGGCAAAGAATCTGTATTCAGAAAACTATAAAGTACTCATGAAAGAAATTGAGGAAGACACAAAGAAGTGGAAAAACATTGCATGCTCATGGATGGGTAGAATAAATATTGTGAAAATGTCTATGCTACATAGAGGAATTTACACATATAATGCAATCTCCATCAAAATACCAGCCATTTACTTCAAAGAAATGGAACAAATAATCCTAAAATTTATATGGAACCAGAAAAGACCCCGAATAGCCAAAGGAATGTTGAAAAAAAAAAGCAAAGTTGGCGGCATCACAATTCCAGATTTCAAGCTCTATTACAAAGCTGTCATCATCAAGACAGTATGGTACTGGCACAAAAACAGACACATAGATCAGTGGAACAGAATAGAGAGCCCAGAAATGGACCCTCAACCCTATGGTCAACTGTTCTTCTACAAAGCAGGAAAGAATGTCCAGTGGGAAAAAGACAGTCTCTTCAACAAATGGTGTTGGGAAAACTGGTCAGCCACATGCAGAAAAATGAAACTGCATCATTTCCTTAAACCACACACAAAAATAGACTCAAAATGGATCAAAGACCTCAATGTGATAAAGGAATCCATCAAAATCCTCGAGGAGAACACAGGCAGCAACCTCTTCGACCTCAACCGCAGCAACTTCTTCCTAGGAACCTCACCAAAGGCAAGGGAAGCAAGGGCAAAAATGAACTATTGGGACTTCATCAAGATTAAAAGCTTTTGCACAGCAAAGGAAACAGTCAACAAAACCAAAAGACAACTGACAGAATGGGAGAAGATATTTGCAAATGACATATCAGATAAAGGACTTGTATCCAAAATCTATAAAGAGCTTCTCAAACTCAATGCCCATAAAACAAATAACCCCCTCAAGAAATGGGCAGAAGACATGAACAGACATTTCTCCAAAGAAGACATCCAAATGGCCAACAGACACATGAGAAAGTGCTCAACATCACTCGGCATCAGAGAAATACAAATCAAAACCACAGCGAGATACCACCTTACACCAGTCAGAATGGCTAAAATCAACAAGTCAGGAAATGACAGATGTTGGCGAGGTTGCGGAGAAAGGGGAACCCTCCTACACTGTTGGTGGGAATGCAAACTGGTGCAGCCACTCTGGAAAACAGTGTGGAGATTCCTCAAAAAGTTGAAAATGGAGCTACCCTACGACTCAGCAATATCACTACTGGGTATTTATCCTAAAGACACAAAGGTAGTGATCCTCAGGGGCACGTGCACCCGAATGTTTATAGCAGCAATGTCCACAATAGCCAAACTATGGAAAGAACCTAGATGTCCATCAACAGATGAATGGATAAAGAAGATGTGGTATATATATACAATGGAATACTATGCAGCTATCAAAAGAAACGAAATCTTGCCGTTCGCAACGACATGGATGGAACTGGAGGGTATTATGCTGAGCGAAATAAGTCAATCAGAGAAAGACAATTATCATATGATCTCTCTGATATGAGGAACTTGAGGGGCAGGGTGGGGGGTCGTGGTGGGTAGGGAGTGAAATATAATGAAATAAGATGGGATGGGGAAGGAGACAAACCATAAGAGACTCCTAATCTCAGAAAACAAACTGAGGATTACTAGGGAGTGGGAAGGTAGGGATAAGGTGGATGGGTTGTGGACATTGGAGAGGGTTTGTGCGTTGGTGAATGCTGTGAAAGATGTAAGCCTGTTGATTCACAGACCTGTACCCCTTGGGCAAAGAATAAAAATAAAAAAAAAGATTTTTAAAAAGGTATTGATAAGATAAAATATTTAAAAAACATTAAAATAGGGAAGAGGACAAAATTTTTAAAAAAGAGTAAGAAAAAATAAAATTCAAAGAATTTAAATTTGTGACTTAAGGATCATGGGAAAAAAGCCATGAATTCTCTTTTTTTTAGTTTTTTAATTTTTTTATTCTTTGCCCCAGGGGTACAGGTCTGTGAATCATCAGGCTTACATCTTTCACAGCATTCACCAACGCACAAACCCTCCCCAATGTCCATGACCCATCCACCGTATCTGTACCCTCCCACCCTCCAGTAACCCTCAGTTTGTTTTGTGAGATTAGGAGTCTCTTATGGTTTGTCTCCTTCCCCATCCCATCTTGTTTCATTACTTTTCCCTCCCTATCCCTCACAACCCCCCATCCTGTCCCCAAGTTCCTCATATCAGAGAGATCATATGATAATTGTCTTTCTCTGATTGACTTATTTCGCTCAGCATAATACCCTCTCGTTCCATCCACATCATTGAAATCCATGAATTCTATGTGTTACTTTCCCCTAGCTCTGGAGTTACACAGTTCTCAGTGATCAGTGCACTTGTTCTTTGCTGGATGTTCTTGTTAATCTTCTGGGGGATGGGCCTTTTGCCATGATCCTCAAGTGTATTTACCTTAGCCAGAATTGCACCATTATTGCCAGGGGCCAGGTTAAGTCATCTGCTTAGGTTCACTCTCGGTAGGTTTTGTCCCCTGAACGCTTTCTGTACATCTTGGAGGATGGGAATGAAGATGGCGACCTTCCAATCTCCAATCTGGAGCAGCAGAAAGCTCGGGGCTCCACTCCTCAGTGTGCCCTCAGAGAAAAGCAGCCAATCCTTTCCATCTCCCTGGTCTCCGACCACACTCCTACCTCACCCAGCCTTTGACCAAGTGTTTCCATCTCTAGTGCATGGCCCTCTTTGGAAACTCCAAACCCATTAGAATCCTGCACCACACTCCCATGACGCTCCTCTGGGGGGAGGAAGGATGGGGTCTCTCCCGATCTGCCACTTGTGGGTTCTCTGCTCAAAGAGCAGTGGCCCGACTGTGCCTTGGATCATGGTTTAAGGTAATCCCAAGCTGAGAGACTGCTCCTTGGTTTGGCTCCATCTCTGAAGCTGGCTTCCCCATTCTGATACCTGGGAACTCTGTCACTCTCAGACACACCCGGTCTTTTTTTGTCCCCACAGGTCCTGAGACCACACTGTCCCTGCAAGGACATCACCCCCCACTTAGCATCTGGAGCAACGTCCCTCAGTGGATCAGACTTCTTAAATTCCAATTTTGTGCTGCGTTGCTCTCTCACTTGCCGGGAGCCGGCCCCTCCCCCAGGGTCTATCTTCCTGTTGCTTCGGATTCACTTCTCCGCAAGTCCTACCTTCCAGAAAGTGGCCAATTTTCTGTTCCTAGAATTGCTGCTCTTCTCTTTGATCTCCTGTTGAATTTGTAGGTGTTCAGAATAGTTTGATAACTCTCTGGATGAATTCCTGGGACCTGTTGATAATTGGTCTCCTACTCCTCCACCATCTTGCTCCTCCCACTATACTGCCTTTTCTTAGGAGCAATAAAACTTGTGGAAGGGGAATGGATATTTCATGAAAATCTGTGGTGTAATGGATACAAGGCAATCAAGAACATTTTCTAGTTCAAAGTGTAGACTACTTCAACCCAGAAAATAATTCACACTTAAACATACCTCTCACAAATATGAATTTATAACAATGCTATTAGGTGAATATTATTATATATTTTCCATTCTACTGATATTGAAACCGAGGCCCAGAGAGGGTAAGTGTTTGTTCATAGTGAAATTCCTAACAGACTGAACTAGGCCTAAAGTGCCAGCTCTTTCCACTAAAATGAAGCAGGCATAGATTATAAACGAATTATTGAGTTGTTCCCCTTATTTTCAGACATGGTTTCTGCATCCAAATTCTTTCTTCAACTCTATGACTGGAATGAATTGTCAAAGATACACATATGTATGTGTATTTCCCTTTCCTTTATTAACTAATCAATTTCTAATGCAGTGATTCTCAATCCTGGCAGTTCATTAAAATAAAAACAAAACAAAATAAAACAAATAAATAAAACACTGGGGAAATAAAAAAAAAGCTGGTGCTCATGCCCTCTCTCATACAAACTAAATAAACATCTTTGTGAAATGTCATGATTTCACTCACATATGGAATTTAAGAAACAAGTCGGATGAACATAGGGGAATGGAAGAAAAAATGAAATAAGATTAAAACAGAAAGGGAGGCAAACCATAAGAGACTCTTAACTGTAGGAAACAAACTGAGGGTAGCTGGAGGGGAGGATGTTAGAGAGATGAGCTAATTGAGTGATGGGCATTAAGAAAAGCACATGATGTCATGAGCATTGGGTGTTATATGCAATTGATGAATGACTAAATTCTATCCCTGAAACTAATATGCTAACTAAATTTACTTTTAAAAAAAGTTTTAATAATCTGTGAATGGGATATAGAATTTTTTAAAGCTTCCTGAGTTGATTATTATGAAGCCAGATTTGAATCATAGTCTAAAAGTAAAATATGAGCTTCTACCTTAAAACAAAAGATTTATCATCTGAATTAATAGATTTACCTAACCTCTCCTTCCTGTGTCACCAGTGAGGTCTCTGTCTCTCCAACCCTTGAGAGTTTATCTTTAATAGTACTGACCTATATCTAAATTCCTGGTATATACCAGGTTATTTCATGGTTCTGAGTCTTTGTACATATCTTTTTACCTGAAATCATTATTCAGCTACTACCTATTCTCCACCACAGAAACTTGATAAACTCCAATTCAGCCTTTCAATATTAGCTCAGATGTAATATCTTCTGGAACACCTCTCTGGACCTGCCTTAATGGAGATGATTCTTATTTGTGCTGTGTTCTCTCATCTTTTATTTACATGTCTGAGTGCAATACCAAAATTACATACCAAGTAAAGTGAAATTGAGTATCATTTCTCCTGTAATGGCCATGAACTTTTCAAAAACGGAGACTGGATTTTATTATCTTGGTATTCTCAGCACTCAATATGATGCCCAAGAATTAAGAAACAATAAATATTTGTTGAATTAATTTCTTTTACTTTTACTTAAATTTCAGTTATTTTCAAGAGTCATCCCCTATTCACTAGGCATTCTTTAAAAAATACAAATCAAGGGTATATCTATTTTATAGTCTACCTATGTATAGCTCAAAAGTCTTTCTTACCATTTATCATTCAATATTAGCAAGAGTATTTTGTACTAATTTATTCTCTGATAGCTCCACTGAAGCAAATGAAAAAAGAATCACTCTTTTCCTTGGATGAAAAATCTTACTGTCACTAGAATAGCAATTTGAAAAAAGTCCACTGTATTCTTGTCTACCAAATTTCAAGTTTGGGACAAGCTAGAAAATCTGATGGTCATTTTTTATTTAAGAGAGAAGAAAACAGGGATGTTTGAATACAGTGCAATGGATTTTGCAATATATTATTGAAAATAGTAATCTAGAGGAGCGGCAAGATGGCAGAGGAGTAGGAGACCGATTATCATCAGGTCCCAGGAATTCACCCAGAGAGCTATCAAACTATTCTGAACACCTACAAATTCTACTGGAGATCAAAGAGAAGAAAAGCAGCAATTCTAGGAACAGAAAATTGACCACTTTCTGGAAGGTAGGACGTGCGGAGAAGTGAATCTGAGGCGACGGCAAGATAGACCCCAGGGGGAGGGGCCGGCTCCCGGCAAGGGAGCGAGCAGCAGAGCACAGACTCGGAACTGTTAGAAGTCGGCTCCACTGAGGGACATCGCCCCAGAGACCAAGCGGGGGGTGAAACCCCTGCAGGGACAGTGTGGTCTCAGGACCCACAGGGACACAAAAAGACCAGGGGTGTCTGAGCACGACTGAGCTCCCAGGTCTCAGGGAGAAGCTGGTGGGAGAGGCGGGGCTGAGCTGAGGCATCTCTCATCTCGGTGATAACTTGGGCTGTGATCTGAAGCACAGCTGGGCCACTGATCTGTGAGCGGGGACCCCACGGGCAGCAGACCCAGAGAGACCCCCTCTTTCCGCCTCCGGGAGGAGCGGCACGGGAGCGGCTGCAGGAATCTGCCAGGTTCAGAGATTCTAAACGGGGCTGCACCAGAGATAGAGACACTCGGTCACAGGCCGGGTGAGCTCGGAGAGCGGCCGGAGACCAAAAGACGGGAGGGACTGCTTTTCTCTGAGGTGCACTGAGAACTGAGGCCCCAGGCTCTCGGTTCCTCTGGATCGGAGACTGGGAGCCGCCATTTTCAGTCTGGTTCTTCAACGAGGTATGGAAAGCATACAGGGAACAAAAGCTCCCGAGAGCGAACCCATGCTGATTACTTAGCCTGGCCCCTGGCGAGGGTGGTGGGAATCCGCCTCGGGCAGAGACACTTGAGAATCACAGCAACAGGACCCTCCCCAAAAAGACCAAGGGGAAAAAAACCAAAACCGTCCAGTCAAAGTCAAATTCAAGATTGCTGAGCATTAAGGAACTCCAGAGCAGAGAATTCATGGCTTTTCCCCCATGATTCTTCAGTCCTTCAAAGTTAAATTCATTGAATTTTTTTTCTTTGAATTTTTATCTTACTTTTTTCTTTTAAAATTTTACCCTTTTCCTATTTTAACGTTCTTAACTCTTATATCTTATCAACACATTTTATTCTTTTTAAAATTTTCATTGATATAATCATATTTTATCCCTTCATTGCTTTTAACATTATTTTTTGGATACTTATAGGGTCTGTTAAATTCACCAATCTAATAGATAGAGATAGAGATAGATATAGAGATAGTCATAGACGGACATAGCTATAAAAACAGAGATAGATAATATAGATATAGGATTTTGTTTTATTAATTTTTGTTTTGTTTTCTTTTTGTATGATTTTGGTTTTTCGGGGTTTTTTTTCCCTCTTTCTTATCTCCCCAGGTCCAGACCTCTTCTCAGTAGGTTAGTGTATTTTTCTCTGGGGTCATTGCTACCCTTTAGTATTTGGTTCACTCACCCATCTATTCTTATCTGCATAAAATGACAAGGCAGAAAAAATCAACACAAAAGAAAGAACAAGAGCCAGAATGATGGCTAGGGACCTAATCAATGCGGACATTAGTAATATGACAGAACTAGAGTTTAGAATGACGATTCTTAAGGTGCTGGCTGAGCTTGAAAAAAAATGGAAGAAAATAGAGAAGCTGTCTCTAAAGAAATAAAAAAACCTTTCTGGAGAAATAAAAGAACTAAAATCTAACCAAGCTGAAATCAGAAAAGCTCATAATGAGGTGCAATTGAAAATGGAGGCTCTTACTGCTAGGATAAATGAAGCAGAAGATGGAATTAGTGATCTAGAAGACAAAATGTCAGAGAAAAAAGAAGAGGCTGAAAAGAGAGACAAACAACTACTGGACCATGAGGAGAGAATTCAAGAGATAAGTGATACCATAAGATGAAACAATATTAGAATAATTGGGATCCCAGATGAGGACGAGAGAGAGAGAGGGCCAGAAGGTATATTGGAGCAGATCTTAATACAGAATTTCCCTAATCTGGCAAAGGGAACAAGCATTGAAATCCAGGAGGCACAGACAACCCCCCTCAAAATTAATAAAAATAGGTCCACACCCCGTCATCTAATAGTAAAACTTACAATTCTTAGTGACAAAGAGAAAATCCTGAAAGCAGCTCAGGAAAAGAGGTCTATAACATACAATGGTAGAAATATTAGATTGTCAGCAGACCTATCCACAGAGACCTGGCAGGCCAGAAAGAGCTGGCATGATGAATTCAGAGCACTAAATGAGAAAAATATGCAGCCAAGAATACTATATCCAGCTAGGCTGTCACTGAAAATAGAAGGAGAGATAAAAATCTTCCAGGACAAACAAAAACTCAAGGAATTTGCAAACACCAAGCCAGCCCTACAGGAAATATTGAAAGGGGTCCTCTAAGCAAAGAGAACCTAAAAGAAACATAGACCAGAAAGGAAGAAACACAATATACAGTAACAGTCACCTTACAGGCAATACAATGGCTCTAAATGTATATCTCTCAATAGTTACTCTGAATGTAAATGGACTAAATGCCCCAACTAAAAAGACACAGGGTATCAGAATGGATCAAAAAACAAGACCCATCGATATGCTGTCTACAAGAACTCATCATAGACGCAAAGACACCTCCAGATTTAAAGTGAGGGGATGGAAAACAATTTACCATGCCAATGGACAGCAAAAGAAAGCTGGAGTGGCAATCCTTATATCAGATAAACTAGACTTTAAGGCAAAGAATATCATAAGAGATGAAGAAGGACACTATATCATACTAAAAGGATCTGTCCAACAAGAAGATCTAACAATCATAAATATCTATGCCCCTAACATGGGAGCAGCCAATTATATAAACCGATTAATTACAAAATCAAAGAAACACATTGACAATAATACAATAATAGTAGGGGACCTTAACACCCCCTTACTGAAATGGACAGATCATCAAAGTAAAAGATCAAGGAAATAAAGGCTTTAAATGACACCCTGGACCAGTTGGACATCACATATATATCCAGAACATTCCATCCCAATACATGAGAATATGCATTCTTTTCTATTGCACATGGAACATTCTCCAGAATAGACCATATTCTGGGTCACAAATCAGGTCTCAACAGGTACCAAAAGATTGGGATCATTCCCTGCATATTTTCAGACCATAATGCTCTGAAACTAGAACTCAACCACAAAAGGAAAGTTGGAAAGACCTCAAATACATGGAGGCTGAAGAACACCCTACTCAAGAATGAATGGGTCAACCAGGAAATTAAAGAAGAATTAAAAAAATTCATGGAAACAAATGAAAATGAAAACACAACTGTTCAAAATCTTTGGGACACAGCAAAAGCAGTCCTGAGGGGAAAATATATAACAATACAAGCCTTTCTCAAGAAACAAGAAAGGTCTCAAGTACACAACCTAACTCTACACCTACAAAAGCTAGAGAAAGAACAGCAAAGAAAGCCTACACCCAACAGGAGAAGAGAAATCATAAAGATCAGAGCAGAAATCAATGAAATAGAAACCAAAAGAACAGTGGAACAAATCAACGAAACTAGGAGCTGGTTCTTTGAAAGAATTAGTAAGATTGAGAAACCCCTGGCCAGACTTATCCAAAAGAAAAGAGAAAGGACTCAAATTAATAAAATCATGAATGAAAGAGGAGAGATCACAACCAACACCAAAGAAATACAAACAATCACAAGAATATATTATGAGCAACTCTACACCAGCAAATTTGACAATCTGGAAGAAATGGATGCATTCTTAGAGAAATATAAACTACCAAAACTAAACCGGGAAGAAATTGACGACCTGAACACACACATAACCAGTAAGGATATTGAAGCAGTCATCAAAAATCTCCCTAAAATAAGATACCAGAGCNAAATCTCCCAACGAACAAGAGCCCAGGGCCAGACGGCTTCCCAGGGGAATTCTACCAAACATTTAAAGAAGAATTAATACCTATTCTCCTGAAACTGTTCAAAAAAATACAATTGGAAGGAAAATTTCCAAATCATTTTATGAGGTCAGCGTTATCTTGATCCCCAAACCATGCAAGGACCCCATCCAAAAGGAAAATTACAGACCAATATCCTTGATGAACACGGATGCAAAAATCCTCAAGAAAATACTAGCCAATAGGATACAACAGCACATTAAAAAGATTATTCACTAAGAGCAAGTGGGATTTATTGTGGGCNCTGGGATGCAAGGTTGGTTTAACATTCGCAAATCAATCAATGTGACACAAGACATTAATAAAAGAAAGAACAAGAACCATATGATCCTTTCAATAGTTGCTGAAGAAGCATTTGACAAAGTACAACACANTTTGACAAAGTACAGCACCCTTTCTTAATCAAAACTCTTCATAGTGTAGGCATAGAGGGTACATACCTCAATATCATCAAAGCCATCTATGAAAAACCCACAGCGAATATCATTTTCAATGCAGAGAAACAGAGCTTTTCTCCTAAAGTCAGNAACACGGCAAGGCTGTCCACTATCACCACTGCTATTCAACATAGTACTAGAAGTCCTAGCCTCAGCAATCAGACAACAAAAAGAAATAAAAGGCATCCAAATCGGCAAGGAAGAGGTCAAACTCTCACTCTTTGCAGATGATATGATACTTTATGTGGAAAACCCAAAGGACTCCACTCCAAAACTGCTAGCACTCATACAGGAATTCAGTCAAGTGTCAGGATATAAAATCAATGCACAGAAATCACTTGCATTTCTATATACCAACAACAAAACAGAAGAAAGAGACATTAAAGAATCAATCCCATTTACAATTGCACCCCATACCATACAATACCTAGGAATAAACCTAACCAAAGAGCCAAAGAATCTGTACTCAANAACCAAAGAGGCAAAGAATCTGTATTCAGAAAACTATAAAGTACTCATGAAAGAAATTGAGGAAGACACAAAGAAGTGGAAAAACATTCCATGCTCATGGATTGGAAGAACAAATATTGAGAAAAATGTCTTCGTACCTAGAGCAATCTACACATTTAATGCAATCCCCATCAAAATACCAGCAATTTACTTCAAAGAAATGGAACAAATAATCCTAAAATTTATATGGAACCAGAAAAGACCCCGAATAGCCAAAGGAATGTTGAAAAAAAAAAGCAAAGTTGNGAAAAAAAAAAAAAGCAAAGCTGGCGGCATCCCAATTCCAGATTTCAATGTCTATTACAATGCTGGCATCATCAAGACAGTATGGCACTGGCGCAAAAACAGACACATAGATCAGTGGAACAGAATACATAGCCCAGAAATTGACCCTCAACTTTATGGTTAACTAATTTTCGACAAAGCAGGATAGAATGTCCAGTGAGAAAAAGTCTCTTCAACAAATGGTGTTGGGAAAACTGGTCAGCCACATGCAGAAAAATGAAACTGGATCATTTCCTGACACCACACACAAAAATAGACTCAAAATGGATAAAAGACCTCAATGTGAGAAAGGAATCCATCAAAATCCTCGAGGAGAACACAGGCAGCAACCTCTTCGACCTCAACCGCAGCAACTTCTTCCTAGGAACCTCACCAAAGGCAAGGGAAGCAAGGGCAAAAATGAACTATTGGGACTTCATCAAGATTAAAAGCTTTTGCACAGCAAAGGAAACAGTCAACAAAACCAAAAGACAACTGACAGAATGGGAGAAGATATTTCCAAATGACATATCAGATAAAGGACTTGTATCCAAAATCTATAAAGAGCTTCTCAAACTCAATGCCCATAAAACAAATAACGCCCTCAAGGAATGGGCAGAAGACATGAACAGACATTTCTCCAAAGAAGACATCCAAATTGCCAACAGACACATGAGAAAGTGCTCAACATCACTCGGCATCAGAGGAATACAAATCAAAATCACAGTGAGACACCACCTCACACCAGTCAGAATGGCTAAAATCAACAAGTCAGAAAATTACAGATGTTGGCGAGGATGCAGAGAAAGGGGAATCCTCCTCCACTCTTGGTGGGAATGAAAGCTTGTGCAGCCACTCTGGAAAACAGTATGGAAATTCCTCAAAAAGTTGAAAATAGAGCTTCCCTAAAACTCAGCATTCCCACTAGTGGGTATTTCCCCTACAGATACAAAGGTAGTGATCCTCAGGGGCACATGCACCAGATTATTTATAGCAGCAATGTCCACAGTAGCCAAACTATGGAAAGAACCTAGATGTCCATCAACAGATGAATGGATAAAGAAGATGTGTTATATATATACAGTGGAATATATGCAGCCATCAAATAATTGAAATCTTGCCATTTGCAATGATGTGGATGGAACTAGAGGGTATTATCGTAAGTGAAATAATTCAGTCTTAGAAAGACAATTATCATATGTTCTCTCTGATATGAGAATCTTGAGAGGCAGGTCAGGGGGTCTTGGGGGTAGGGAAAGAAAAATAATGAAACAAGATGGGATTATGAAGGTGACAATCCATAAGAAACTCTTAATCTCATAAAACAAACTGAGGGTTACTGGGGGTAGGTGAAGGTATGGATAGGGTGGATGTGTTATGGACATTCGGGAGGGTTTGTGCTGTGGTGAGTGGTGTGAAAGGTGTAAGCCTGTTGATTCACAGACCTGTACCCATCGGGCAAATAACAAAAAGTTAAAAAATAAAAATAATATAAACAGAAACAAAAACAAAACGTTAAAACAGGCAAGAGAAAAAAATTTAAAAGAAAAGAGTAAGAAAAAATATAAAATTCAAAGAATTTAAGTTTGAAGGACTAATGGATCATGGGCGAAATGCCATGAATTCTATGTGTTGCTTTCCCTAGCTCTGGAGTTCCATAGTTCTCAGTTTTCGGTGAACTTTGTCTTGGCTGGATGTTCTTGCTGATCTTCTGGGGGAGGGGCCTGTTGCTCTGATTCTCAAGTGTATTTGCCTGAGGCAGAATTGCACCACCTTTGCAAGGGGCCAGGGTAAGTAACTGGCTTGGATTCACTCTTGGGTGCTTTTATTCCCTGAACAGTCTCTGTACATCTTTGGAGGATGGGAATGAATATTGCGGCCTCCCAAACTCCAATCCAGAGGAGCAAAGAGCTTGGGACCCCAGCCCTCAGTGCGTCCTCAGAGAAAAGCAGTCATTCCCTCCTATCTCCCTGGTCTCCAGCTGCATTCATTGCTCACCCAGACTGTGACAGAGCATTTCTATCTTGCACAGGGCCCCATTTAGAATCTCCAAACTCAGCAGATTCCTGCAGGAGGTTTCCATGTCCCTTCTCCCGGAAGAGGAAGGAGGGGGGTCTCTCCATATCTTCCACTTTTGGGTCCCTGCTCAAAGAGCAGTGGCCCGACTGTTCTTTGGATCATGGTTTAAGGTAACACCAAGCTGAGAGATCCGCCCTCAGCTTTGCTCCATCTCTGCAGTTGGCTTCCCCTCTCTGAATCCTGGGAGCTGTGTCACTCTCAGACACTCCTGGACTATTTGTGTCCCCGTGGGTCCTGAGACCACACTCTCCCCTCAAGGGCTTCACCACCGCCCCCCCCCACGCTTATCCTTTGGGTGGACGTCCCTCCGTGGAGCAGACTTCTAAATGTCCTGATTTTGTGCTCTGTTGCTCTCTCACTTGCTGGGAGCCGGCCCCTCCCCTCAGGGTCTATCTTCCCATCACTTCAGATTCACTTCTCCTCATGTTCTACCTTCCATGAAGTGGTCGATTTTCTCTTCCTAGAATTGCTGCTCTTCTTCTCTTCGATCTCCTGTTGAATTTGTAGGTGTTCATACTGGTTTGATAACTGTTTGGGTGAACTCCTGGGACCTGATGATAATTGGTCTCCTACTCTGCCATCTTGCTCCTCCTTGGCATTTAATTTTTTATAGTATTTTATTAAAATCCATTGTACTTCTGTGGTGTTGGTTATCATTTCTCTACTTTCATTTCTCACTTTATTTATTTCAGTTATCATTTTTCTTTTTTGATGAGTCTAGTTACAGGTCTGACTAAATTTTTTTGATCTTATCAACAAACCAACTCCTTATTTTGTTTATCTGTTCTATTGTTTTGTTGTTGTTGTTGTTCAGTTTCTATTTAATTTATTTTTACTCTAATCTTTATTATTTCCTTCCTTCTGCTGGCTTTGGGCTTTGTTCTTCTTTTTCTAGCTCCTTTCAGTGTAAGGTTAGATTGCTAATTTGAGACTTTTCTTCTTAACACTGGCTTGTATTGCTACAATGTTCCTTCTTAGAACAGCTTTTTCTGCATCCCAAAGATTTGGGACCATTTTACTTTCACTTTTTCTCTATGTAACTTTTGACTTCTTGTTTGGTATCTTGATTGACCCACTCACTGTATATTAGCATGTTGTTTTGCTTCCATTTGTGTTCTTTTCAGATTTTTCATTATGATTGATTTCTAGTTTCATACCATTGTAGTTGGAAAAAATGCATGGTATGATTTCAAACTTTTAAAATTTATTTAGATTTGTTTGTGGCCTAACATGTGAGATATTCTGGAGAATGTTCCATGGGCACTTGAAAAAAATAATATTCCAGTATTTTGGATGGAATGTTCTACATATATCTGTTAGGTCCATCTGGTCCAAAGTGTCATTCCAAAGCCACTGTTTCCTTGTTGATTTTCTGTCTGAATGATCTGTCCATTGATGTAAGTGTGGTGTGAAAGTCCCTTCTTATTATTGGATTACTGTCAATTTCTTTCTTTATGCTTCCTATAGTTGATTTATGTATTTAGGAGATCCTATGTTGGGTTCATAAATATTTACAATGATTATATTTCTTAGATTGTTCCCTTTATCGTTATGTAGTGTCTTTCCTGTTCTCTTGCTACAGTCTTTTTTTAAAGTCTATTTTATCCAATATAAATATTGCTACCCAGATTTTCTTTTCACTTCCTTTTGTATGGTTAATGTTTTTCCATCCCTTCACTTTCAGTTTGCATATGTCTTAAGGTCTCAAGTGAGTTTCTTGTAGACATGATGTAGATGGGTCTTTTTTTTTAATCTTTCAGTCAAGTTATGTATTTTGATTAACACATTTAAAGTAATTATTGTTAAGTATATCTTGCCATTTCGTTGTTTGCTTATGGTTGTTTTTGTTGTTCTCTGCTCCTTTCCTCTGGTTTTGCTCCCTTTCCTTGTGGTTTGATGGCTCCCCTTAGTGTTATTGAATTCCTTTATCTCATTTTTTAAATCTACTATAGGTTTTTGATTTGTAGTTACCATTAGGTTCATATATAACATCTTCCTGTAGCAATCTATATTAAGTTTATGGTTGCTTAAGTTTGAAACCATTCTAGAATCACTAATTTTTACTCTCCTCCCTGACATTTTAAGTATATGTTATACATCCTTTTATGTCATGAATCCTTTGATTAATTTTTGTAGATACAGTAGATTTTTACTCCTTTCATGCTCTAATCTCCACTGATTAACCTACTACTTTTATTATATGTTCATATTTACCTGTGAGTTATTTTTTCCCTTTCACAATTTTCTTACTTTTGATTATGGCTTTTTTTCCTCCACTCAAATAATTCTCTTTAATGTTTCTTGTAAGGCCCTTCTACTGGTGTTGAACTCTTTTAACTTTCGTTGTGTGGGAAACTATTTCTCCTATTCTATTAATTTTTTTTTATTTAGTTATTTCACAGAGGGAGAGAGATCACAAGGAGGCAGACAGGCAGGCAGAGAGAGAGAGAGGGGGAAGCAGGCTCCCTGCTGAGCAGGGAGCCCGATGCGGGCCTCGATCCCAGGACCCTGAGATCATGACCTGAGCCAAAAGCAGAGGCTTTAACCCACTGAGCCACCCAGGCGCCCACTATTTCTCCTATTCTAAATGACAATTTTTCTGGATAGAGTATTCATGGTTGTAGGTTTTTTTTTCCCTTCCCTTCATTACTTTGAATATATTATACGACTCCCTTCTGGGCTGTAATGTTTCTGCTGAAAAGTCAGCTGATAGCCTTATGGGATTTCCCCTGCATAAAACTGTTTTTTTTTTCTTGTTGCTTTTTTTTAAATTTTATTTTTATTCTTTTCCCAAGGAGTACAGGTCTGTGAATCATCAGGCTTACATCTTTCACAGCATTCACCAAAGCACAAACCCTCCCCAATGTCCATAACCCATCGACCCTATCCCTACCCTCCTACCCCACAGTCACCCTCAGTTTGTTTTGTGAGATCAGGAGTCTCTTAAGGTTTCTCTCCTTCCCCATCCCATCTTGTTTCATTATTTTTCCCTCCCTACCCCCCACAACCCCCCACCCTGCCCCTCAAGTTCCTCATATCAGAGAGATCATATGATAATTGTCTTTCTCTGATTGACTTATTTCGCTCAGCATAATACCCTCCAGTTCCATCCATGTCGTTGCGAATGGCAAGATTTCGTTTCTTTTGATAGCTGCATAATATTCCATTGTATATATATACCACATCTTCTTTATCCATTCATCTGTTGATGGACATCTAGGTTCTTTCCATAGTTTGGCTATTGTGGACATTGCTGCTATAAACATTCGGGTGCACGTGCCCCTGAGGAACACTACCTTTGTGTCTTTAGGATAAATACCCAGTAGTGCGATTGCTGGGTCGTAGGGTAGCTCCATTTTCAACTTTTTGAGGAATCTCCATACTGTTTTCCAGAGTGGCTGCACCAGTTTGCATTCCCACCAACAGTGTAGGAGGGTTCCCCTTTCTCCGCAACCTCGCCAACATCTGTCATTTCCTGACTTGTTGATTTTAGCCATTCTGACTGGTGTAAGGTGGTATCTCGCTGTGGTTTTAATTTGTATTTCTCTGATGCCGAGTGATGTTGAGCACTTTCTCATGTGTCTGTTGGCCATTTGGATGTCTTCTTTGGAGAAATGTCTGTTCATGTCTTCTGCCCATTTCTTGACTGGGTTATTTGTTTTATGGGTGTTGAGTTTGAGAAGCTCTTTATAGATTTTGGATACTAGCCCTTTATCTGATATGTCATTTGCAAATATCTTCTCCCATTCTGTCAGTTGTCTTTTGGTTTTGTTGACTGTTTCCTTTGCTGTGCAAAAGCTTTTAATCTTGATGAAGTCCCAATAGTTCATTTTTGCCCTTGCTTCCCTTGCCTTTGGTGAGGTTCCTAGGAAGAAGTTGCTGCGGTTGAGGTCGAAGAGGTTGCTGCCTGTGTTCTCCTCGAGGATTTTGATGGATTCCTTTCTCACATTGAGGTCTTTTATCCATTTTGAGTCTATTTTTGTGTGTGGTGTCAGGAAATGATCCAGTTTCATTTTTCTGCATGTGGCTGACCAGTTTTCCCAACACCATTTGTTGAAGAGACTGTCTTTTTCCCACTGGACATTCTTTCCTGCTTTGTCGAAGATTAGTTGACCATAGAGTTGAGGGTCCATTTTTGGGTTCTCTATTCTGTTCCACTGGTCTATGTGTCTGTTTTTGTGCCAGTACCATACTGTCTTGATGATGACAGCTTTGTAATAGAGCTTGAAATCTGGAATTGTGATGCCGCCAACTTTGCTTTTTTTTTTCAACATTCCTTTGGCTATTCGGGGTCTTTTCTGGTTCCATATAAATTTTAGGATTATTTGTTCCATTTCTTTGAAGTAAATTGCTGGTATTTTGATGGGGATTGCATTAAATGTGTAGATTGCTCTAGGTAGCATAGACATTTTCACAATATTTATTCTACCCATCCATGAGCATGGAATGTTTTTCCACTTCTTTGTGTCTTCCTCAATTTCTTTCATGAGTACTTTATAGTTTTCTGAATACAGATTCTTTGCCTCTTTGGTTAGGTTTATTCCTAGGTATCTTATGGTTTTGGGTGCAATTGTAAATGGGATTGACTCTTTAATTTCTCTTTCTTCTGTTTTGTTGTTGGTATATAGAAATGCAACTGATTTCTGTGCATTGATTTTATATCCTGACACGTGAATGAATTCCTGTATGAGTGCTAGCAGTTTTGGTGTGGAGTCCTTTGGGTTTTCTACATAAAGTATCATCTCATCTGCAAAGAGTGAGAGTTTGAC
>LNAC01001335.1:97127-138405 GCA_002007465.1 Ailurus styani | reverse complement strand
TTTTTTTTTTTCTCTTGGTCTTGAGGAGGGGCCTGTTGCTGTGATTCTGAAGTGTCTCTGCCTGAGGCGGATTCCCACCTCCCTCCCCAAGGGCCAGGCTAAGTAATCAGCTTGGGTTCGCTCTCAGGAGCTTTTGTTCCCTGAACACTTTCCGTACCTCGTTGGAGGATGGGACTGAAAATGGTGGCTCCCAGTTTCCGACCCAGAGGAGCCGAGAGCCTGGGGCCTCAGCCCTCAGCATGCCTCAGAGAAAAGCAGTCCCTCCCATCTCCTGGACTCCGGCCGCTCTCCGAGCTCACCCGGCCTGTGACCGAGTGTCTCTATCTCTGGCGTGGCCCCGTTTAGAATCTCCGAACCTGGCAGATTCCTGCAGCTGCTCCCGCACCGATCCTCCCAGAGGAGAAAGGAGGGGGTCTCTCCAGGTCTGCCACCCATGGGGTCCCCGTTCACAGATCAGTGGCCCGGCTGTGCTTCAGATCACAGCCCAAGGTAACCCCGAGCTGAGAGACACCTCAGCTCAGCTCCATCTCTCCCGCTGGCTTCTCTCTGAGACCTGGGAGCCTGGTCGCGCTGAGACACCCCTGGTCTTTTTGTGTCCCCGTGGGTCCTGAGACCACACTGTCCCTGCAGGTGTTTCACCCCCCGCTTGGTCTCTGGGGCGATGTCCCTCAGTGGAGCTGACCTCTAACAGTTCCGAGTCTGTGCTCCGCTGCTCGCTCCCTTGCCAGCAGCCGTCCCCTCCCCCCAGGGTCTATCTTCCTGTCGCCTCAGATTCACTTCTCCGCACGTCCTACCTTCCAGAAAGTGGTCGATTTTCTGTTCCTAGAATTGCTGCTCTTCTTCTCTTCGATCTCCGGTATAATTTGTAGGTGTTCAGGATAGTTTGATAGCTCTCTGGGTGAATTCCTGGGACCTGATGATAATCGGTCTCCTACTCCTCCGCCATCTTGCCGCTCCTCTTTTCTTGTTGCTTTTAAAATTGTCTCTTCGTCACAACTTTTTGTCTCCTTGTTTCATCATTGTGCTTTTTATATTACATTGTAGTATTGATCCTGACATCATTCATTTCAACATTCTGTCCACTTGATAGTACTGGCACAAAGAACAAAGAGTAAATCATCAGCCTCTTGCAGCATGATGAAAAATATCCACTGTAGTCTCCAACCTGACATCCTCTGTTCTCCATCTTTTTGGTTGTTCATCTGTTTACACAGCTGCTTTCATTCCAAAGTCAGCCATGATTACTGTACATAAATACTTAACCTAGCTAACAGCTACAGACTCAAATGTAAATTATTTTGAATCAATTCTCCAGAGTGGAATATCTCTAAGTAAATGAACAAAATTCCATTTCTTGAATTGGAGTGTCAGAGGACAAGATTTCAGAGCATATATCTACAGCAACATCTTAACATCTGCCCAAAATAAAAGCCAAACTCCTCTTTGGTTCCAAACCATGAATAAAAAGTCGCTCAAAAATTTGTGTCAGGGATGCCTGTGTGACTCAGTGAGTTAAGAGGCTGCCTTTGGATCAGGTTATTATCCTAATATCCTGGGATTGAGTCCTGCATCAGGCCCTTGCTCAGTGAGCAGTCAGCTTCTTCCTCTGCCTGCCACTCCCCTCTGCTTGTGCTCTCTCTCTCTCTCTCTCTCTCTCTCTCTCATTAAAAAAAGTTTGGGTCAGTTTAAGTCAACAAACATCTGTTAAGGATTGAATATATGCAAGGTGCTGAGTTCATGGAAACAGCAACCTCTGAGAACCTATTCAAACCCTTTCCTGTCCATAAAATTCTTCACCAGATACTTTGTATCTTTCTCCCTGAGTGGCAATAGTACTTAACAAAACTACATATACTAATGAGAAAATCTGTGTGGTATAATTAGTATTACTCTTTTATTTTTTCAAGTAAAGACTTTAAACTCTACAAGGACAGAAGCTGTATAGATGTATGTTTTGTTCATTGCTGTAATCCCCATTTTCTAACACACTGCACAACAGGTATGAGGCAATTATAAATACTTGTTGAATTAGTTGTTGAGTCAATTACTCTTGTTCCTCACCCTGTAGGGTAACAAACTTGTGCTAATTTGCTGGATAATTTCTTGGTTTCTCACTAAAAGTCTTACATCCCAGGATAAGCCTAAGTCCCAGACAAATGAGAAAGGTTGGTCACTTACCCTGTTAGAGGAATTTACAATCTGGTCAACTTGCAAAAATTGTGGCTTCTACAAGTACATACCCTGAGACTCAGTTGGTTATGTAATAAATAATTAATGTATGTTCATCCTGATTTTTCTTCCCAGATACTATCTAACGAAAATTCTTTCAAAGGAGATTTCTTTCCCAGACTATTCCCAAAAATCTATGAACACTAACCTCATCTGACTAGAATTATCTTAGAGAATCTTTTTTCTCACAAGAAATAAATTCCTCTGTAATTAAAATCTGACTCTCAGAAATGCTCAAGTGACCAAGAATCAGGGCAGTTTACAGGAAAGAAAGAAGTGACCCAGCAGGTACTGTGAATGTCCATAAATATCTCACAAAATATCAAAGCCAAGAGAGCAAATTCCCTTAGTTATTAATAAGTGACTACATCTTGTAATGATTCTTTGATGCAGCAAAACTGGAAGTCTAATTTTTTTTATCCCATACTCTGAAGGTGTGGTGATAAAAACTGTAGAAGACACATTCATTTGTTTTCTACAGTGGCTGCCCAATTTGCACTATATTGCGTGAGGGCTCCCTTTTCTCTGCATTCTTTAAAGAATGTATTTCTTAAGGTTTTTTTGTTTGTTTGTTTGTTTTGTTTTTACTTTAGCTTTCTGACAGGTGTGAGGTTATATCTCACTTTGGCTTTGATTTGCATTTTTCTGATGACTAGTGGTGTCGAGAAATTTTTTGTGTCTGGTGTTGGCCATCTGTATGAGTTCGTTGGAAAAATGCCTGTTCAGATCTTCTGCCCATTTTTTAAAGAGATTATTTGGTTTTGGGGTGTTGAGTTACATACATTCTTCATATATTTTGCAGATATTAACCCCTTGTTTTATATATTATTTGCAAATAAGATGGTTCTCCATCCCTTCACTTTCAGTCTGGATATATCTTCAGGTTCAAAATGTGTCTCTTGTAGACAGCATATGGATGGCTTCTACGTTTTATCTAGTCTGCAACCCTGTGCCTTTTTATGGGAGCATTTAGGTGGTTCATGTTGAGAGTGATTATTGAAAGGTAAGTTTTTACTGACATCATGTCGCCTGTGAAATCCTTGTTTCTATGCGTTGTCTCTCTCTGTAACTTTCTGTTCTATGTCACTCTTGGGTTCTTTCTTCTTTTATAGAACCCCCCCCCCAATATTTCTTGTAGTGCCAGCTTGGTGGTCACATAATCGTTTAGACCTTGCCTATCTTGGAAGCTCTTTATTTCTTCATCCATTCTGAATGTCAGCCTTGCTGGATAACGTATTCTTGGTTGCATGTTCTTCTCATTTAGTGCCCCGAATATGTCTTGCCAGCCCTTTCTGGCTTTCCAGGTTTCTTAGGACAGGTCCGACGTTATTCTGACTGTCCTTCCTCTCTATGTAAGGAATCTCTTCCCCCTAGCTGCCCTTTATTTTTTTTTTATTTATTTATTTTTTTTTATTTTTTAAAGATTTTATTTATTTATTTCACAGCGGGAGAGAGATCACAAGGAGGCAGAGAGGCAGGCAGAGAGAGAGGGGGAAGCAGGCTCCCCGCTGAGCAGAGAGCCCGATGCGGGCCTCGATCCCAGGACGCTGAGATCATGACCTGAGCCGAAAGCAGAGGCTTTAACCCACTGAGCCACCCAGGCGCCCCCTAGCTGCCCTTTAGACCTCTTGTCTGAATTTATGATTCGTGAATCTCACAATTAAGTGTATGTGGGTCTTTCCAGACTCATTGATCTTGGGGGTGTCCTCTCTGCCTCTAGGACACACACTTGTTCTGTTCCCAAAGTTAGGGATTTCATCAACTACATCTTCTAGTCCTCTCTCTTTCTCCACCCTCACAAGGTTCCCAATAATTCTGACATTGGAACATTTCATCCTGTCATTTATTTCCCTAATTCTATTCCCATGGCTTCTAAGTTGTTTGTTCCATGCTTCCTCCTGATCCTACCTCTCTATCAGCCTGCCTTCTAGATCACTAATTCGATCTTCTGCCTCAGTTATCCTAGCTGTTAGAGTATTTAGATTAAATTGGATCTCCTTGATTGTATTTTTGACTTCTACCAGATCAGCTCTCACTTTCGCCCTTAGAGATTCTATGTTCTCCAATCTAGCCATTGCCTGGACAATTTTTATCCTGAATTCCATTTCTGACATTGTTTATGTCCATATCCAATAGTTCTGTGGCAGAGGTCACAGTCTGTGAATTTTTCCTCTGCTGGGTGTTCCTGCTCCTAGTCATTTTGGTGGGAGGTGGTTGAGGGAATGAATAACTGAGTATATTAATCACGATCCAGTCAAGGTGCCCCTTGGAAAGTTTCGGAGATATCAGAGGTCACCATGAGAAAGCGAGATAAAAGAAAAAAAGAAACAGAAAAAGAGAGGGAAAAACAGAAAAGAATCCAGACAAAATGAGTCCCGATAGTAAGATTTATAAGGTATGTAATCCAAAAACGAACAAACAAAAAGACTGACAAACATAAGAGACAAGAAAGAAAAAAGAAATACCCAGCCAAAATGAACCCCAAGAATAAGATTTATATGGTACAAAAACAAAAGCAAATGCACAGAAACGCTGAAAGAAAAACAAGATGGGAAGGTGGTTATAAACCCTTGATGTGGGCGAGGAAGGTTATTTCAGTACTCCCTAGGTGTATCTTGTTTTCTTTGTTAAATGACTCAACTTTCCAGAGATACAGGGAAATTAAAACTAGCTTTATATATAGGGGTAGTATTGAAGAGGGAAAAAGGATTACCTTGAAGCCTATATCTATCTATCTATCTATCTATCTATCTATCTATCTATCTATCTATCATCTATCTATATTAAAAAGAAAACAAGAAAAAGAAAAAGAAACCCATGTATATGTATGAAAAAATTACAGTTAAAAAGTTATTATGAAATACATTGTATTAAATATCTAGTTGCAATGGTAAGTAGGTTAAAAAAATAAAAGAAGAATCATGAGAATGAATTAAGGAAAAGTTGTATCTATGAAATATACAGTTTTTGGGGCTATACCAGGAGCTTACTATACTGTTTTCCCCTGATGTTGGGGTTTTACAGTTCTATGGAGACCCTGTGGTTGTTGTCCTCTTGTTCTTTTGGCTTTTCTTTTTTGGAAGGGGACTGACACATTGTTTTTTCAGTCAGTCTTGCTTGGGCTGAGTTGCCCTGCCCCCTATCAAGGGGCTGGGCTCAGAGGAAACCGGTTTTTCAGGTTTTTGTTCTCTGGAGGTTTTTGTTCTTGCGCAGCTTATTGAGGCTTTTCAGAGGGCTAGTGGAGAAAAAAAACCGACTGCCCCCAGTCCTTTTGCCTTAGTGAGAAGCCTCAGTGTGCTCCCTCCCAGATGGTCCATAACACACAGATTCCCTCTCTGCAAACTCCGCTGAACACTGCAAACTCCAACAGGTGGTGGGCACTCCCAGCCACCGTCTCAGTGGCTGGCCAAGGCCCCCGCTGGTCTCTGGACCCCTGTGCCACCAAGACCACAAGGGATATTGTTTCCCAGGAGCCTGGTCCTGGTGGCTGTCAGGGATGCTGTCTGGGGTTCATGTCCAGGACCTAGCAGTGGTGTAAGTCACAGATGGCTGCAGATTCAGGGACCGCAGGCTGGTGCCCAAAACAAGTTCTCTCAAGGGTGCGGGCAGGGTTACAGTCAGCCCAGGTGGTGGGGAGCCACAGGCCCAGGGAACAAGGACTGGGGCCTCTGCTGGGCTCTCTCAGGCATGGGTGGTCTCCAGCTGTGACTGTCCTGGGACCTTGGGCTTAGGACCGTGCCCGTGGCCACGTGATTCCACCAGTTGCCCCTTAAACCTTTTGCTCTTTTTGAGTGTTTTTAACCAGACTCCAAGTTAATGCTGGTCTCCAAGCACAGGGCACTTTCATATTGGGGTATTACTTTCCAGTGTGTTGCTTCTGGTGGCTCCCTCCCCCTTCTGTTTATCCTCTGATATCAGTCCCAGTGCTCCCATCTTGCTTTACCTCACTGGTGATGATCCTTTGCCCCGGTAGAGATCCAGAAATGTATAATCTTACTTCTCAGGCTGATTTCATGGGTGTTCGGAGTGTTCTGGTAGCTATTTAGCTCACTTCAGGGATCCGTTGAAACAGGGACTCCCATTTCTCCACCATCTTGCCCCTTCTCCTAAGGTGTTCTTCATTAGCTGAAGATTTTATACTAACTCATTTGATCCCATTTCCCTCTAATATCTCAGATAAATAATGTAATGCACATATTCTAATTGTATTGAAATAGAAAAGTTATAAAGCAAACAATTCAAATTACAGTGTGCACCCAACACCCAGCCCTGCTAGTCTTTCCCTCCCCAAAATTGAGTGCTCTCAATATTTTAGTGTGTGTCATTCTTGAATTTTTCTTGAGAATTAATGAAAATATTATATATATACATAATTTTTTCATGAACAGAATTATTCTTCTGATTTTCTGATTTCAGATATATTTCTCAGAGAATGTTCTATTATTATTAATATACATGTACCTCATTATTTAAATAACTTAAAGATGTACCATCATATGGATGTAATAATTTACCTATTTTCTCGTTGTTACATAGTTTGTTTCTAAGTTTTTGCTGTTACTATTACACTACAAAAAAAATCTGCTTGTTTTATTGCTGTATTGTAAGGTGTGAGGAATTTTAATTTACTATATTGTTAATGGGCTTATAATTGATTTTTAGAGGGTAATTTGGCATTATCTGGTCCACCTAGTTGACCATATCCTTACCAACACTAAATAGTATTAATCTTAAAGAAAAAACTTCCAATATGGCAAGGAAAATATACCACACTGTCTTTTTTTTTTCCTGGAAAGAATTAAACTTTTTTTTTGTTAGGGACTGCTCAAATATATTATGGTGCATTCATACAATGAAATTTTATGCAGTTGTAAAAAAAAATCAAGAAACTCTTTATGTGTGGATATAGGGCAATCTCAAAAATATGTTAAGTGGACAAGTTGAAGAACGGTGTGGACTGCAGAGTACTATTCATGAAAAATATCTCCAGAGGATATTTGAGAAACAAACACTACAGGGAGGGGGAACTGGGTACTCAAAAGGAGAAGACTTTTCTCTTTTCTTTTCTTTTTTTTTTTTTTGACTTTTCTCTTTTCATTCTGTTTCTTGAATTTTAAATCAAGTGAATGTTACATGTTCTGATGAAAAAATATTTCTTAGGAGATGAAATTTTGAAATAAAAATAAACATTCCAGCAGAAATACAAAATTCTTTTAAGTAAATTCAAATTAGCAAGTGTTATGTCCACACTGTCATTTTAATATTACTTGTCTTAATTGTTAGATAAGTTTTATTCATTAAATAAAAAATCTTTTTGGAATATTTACAACATGCAAGACCTCTTTTAGGTACTTTTATTAGGCTAACTTATTAGATGGGGATAGTGTAGTAAGTAAAACGCAGAGGTTCCCCATTCTCATAGGATTTATATTCTAGGGAAACAAGGAATAGACAATAAAACGGACAATAAAAAAACAGAAACAGGCAATAAAAAATCGCAAATACCCGTGTCAGTATTTTTAAACTCCCTGAGTCACAATTAAGTAGGGAATGGAAGATAGAGAGTAGATAGTTACTTGGGGAGCATAATGTTTTATATAGGGTAGGTATGGAAGGTTTTTCTGACTAGATGACATCAAAATAAGACCTGAGGGGTGTCTGGGGTCCTCAGTTGTTTTAGAGGCTGCTTTCAGTTCAGGTCATGATCCTGGAGTCTTGGGATCAAGTCCCGAATAGGGCCCCTTGCTTGTGAGGAGTCTGCTTCTTCCTCTGACCCTCCCCCTCTCATGCTCCCTCTCTTTCAAATAAATAAATAAATAAATAAATAAATAAAATATTTTAAAAAGATAAAGACCTGAAGGAAGTAAGATGAATCAAAGGGTATCTGTAGGCAATGGGGTTTCTTTCTTTTTTTATTTTATTTTTTGGTGATCCAAGATTCATTGTTTATGCACCACAAAAATCAATAAGAGAAGAGAGAAGAACCACATGGTTCTCTCAATTGATGCAGAAAAAAACATTTGACAAAATACAGCATTCGTTCCTGATTAAAACTCTTCAAAGTATAGGGATAGAGGGAACATTCTTCAACTTCACAAAATCTATCTATGAAAAAATCACAATGAATATCATTCTTAATGGGGAAAAAACTGACAGCCTTCCCATTGAGATCAGGAACACGACAAGTATGCCCACTCTCACCCCTGTTGTTCACATAGTACTAGAAGTCTTAGCAACAGCAATCAGGCAACAAAAATAAATAAAATGTATTCAATTGGCAAAGAAGAAGTCAAAATCTCTCTCTTCACAGAAGACATGATGCTTTATATGGAAAACCCAAAAGACTCCACCCCTAAACTACTACAACTCATATAGAAATTCAGTATTGTGGCAGAATACAAAATCAATCCACAGAAATCAGTTGCTTTCTTATACACTAGGAATGAAAATACAGAAAAGGAAATTAGAGAATCGATTCCATTTACTATAGCACCAAGAACCATAGGATACCTTGGAACACACCTAACCAAAGAGGTAAAGGATCTGTACTTGAGGAACTACAGAACACTCATAAAAGAAATTGAAGAAGATACAAAAAGATGGAAAAGCATTCCATGCTTGTGGATCAGAAGAATAAGCATTGTTAAAATGTCTATAGTGCCTAGAGCAATCTAGACTTTCAATGCCATCCCGATCAAATTCCACCAGCACTTTTCAAAGTGCTGGAACAAACAATCCTAAAATTTGTATGGAACCAGGAAAGACCCTGAATAGGCAAAGGAAATGTTGAAAAAGAAAAACAAAGCTGGGGGCATCACGTTGCCTGATTTCAAACTTTACTACAAAGCTGTGATCACCAAGACAGCATGGTACTGGCACAAAAACAAACACGAAGACCAGTAGAACAGAGCACAGAGCCCAGATATGGACCCTCAACTCTATGGTCAATAATCTTCAACAAAGCAGGAAAAAATATCCAGTGGAAAAAAGACAGACAGTCTCTTCAATAAGTGGTGCTGGGAAAGTTGGACAGCTATGTATAGAAGAATGAAACTCAACCATTCTCTCACGCCATACACAAAGATAAACTCGAAATGGATGAAAGACTTCAAAGTGAGGTAGGAATCTATCAAAATCCTAGAGGAGAACATAGGCAGGAACCTCTTCTACATCAGCCACAGCAATTTCTTTCAAGACACGTCTCCAAAGGCAAAGGAAACAAAAGCAAAAATGAACTTTAGGGACTTCATCAAGAGAAAAAGCTTCTGCACAGCAAAGGAAACAGTCAACAAAACAAAGAGGTAACCTATGAAATGGGAAAACATATTCGCAAATGACAGTACAGACAAAGACTGATAATCTATGGGGTTTCAAGCAGAGGAAACAGCAAGTGAAAATCAATTTGGCAGAAACACCTTGGCACGGTCAATTTCTTGGTCATTTGTAATTTCTTCTGTGAGTTATTTATTCATACACTTTCTTGGTGTTCCCATAGGGTTATTACTTTTTCTAGTTAATAAACAGGAACTCCATATATTAAGGATAGTCAACCTTTGTCTTTTATGTATATTTTCCCCAGTTTGTTTTTTACAAGTACTCCATGCATGGTGTTTCTTGTTTTCTTCTTATGAACAGGAGTTTTAAAGTTCTGTGTCTCGTGGAAGGAGATTTTCCTGAATAAGTCATTTTCATTTTTCCTGTGAAAATAGAGATCATAATCATTATAGATCAATTACCTTCAACTGTCTTTCTTTTTTTTCCTATCATGTTAGACATAAATATTATATTAATTTCAGGTGTTAAATGTAGTGATTCAACATTTATATACACTATGAAGTGATCACTACAATAAACATAGCTATCATCTGTCACCATACAAAGTTGTTATACCGTTAACCATATTCTCTTTGCTGTCCATTAACCCCCCGCACTTTATTTATTTAAAACTTAAAGTTTGCACCTTTAACCCTCTTCACCAATTTTGCCAATCCCTCCTTCCCCTCTGTCAACAGGCAGATTGTTCTCCATATCTATGTTTCTGTCGTGTTTTGGTTTTTTGTTTGTTTTTCAGACTCCACATGTAAATGAAATCACATAGTATTTGTCTTTATCTGTCTGACTTATTTCACTTAGCATAATACCCTTTAGGTCCATCTATGTTGTTGCAAATGATAAACTTTATTCTTCATTGTGACTGAGTAATATTCCATTATCTGTGTGTATGTGCATGTGTGTGTATATGTAAATATATATCCAATTTTTTAAATCCATTCATCTATCAATGACTTAGTTTGCTTCGATATCTTGGCTATTTTAATAACACTGCAATTAAACATAGGGGTGAATATATCTTTTTTAAATTAGTTTTTCATTTCTTTGGATAAGTACTCAGAAGTGGGATTGTTAAATTGTATGGTAGTTGTTTTTGAAGTTTTGAGGAAACTTTATACTGTTTTCCATTGTAGCAGAACCATTTTGCATTCCCACCAACAAGGCAGAAAGTTCCTTTTTCTCCACATCCTCGCCAATATCTGTTATTTCTTATCTTTTTGATAGTAGCCATTCTCACTGGCATAGAGTAATGTCTCATTGGTTTTGATTTTGCATTTCTCTGATTGAGTTGAGCATCTTTTCATGTGTTGGCTATCTGTGTCTTCTTTGGAGAAATGTCTGTCCAGGTAGTCTGCCCATTTTTTAATTGAATTTTTTTTCATATTGAGTTTTGTGAGTTTTTAAATATTATGGGAATTAACCCCTTATTAGCTATCATTTGCAAATATCTTCTCCCATTCAATAGGTTGTCTTTTCATCTGCTAATGAAAGGCTTGATTGTAAAATGACCTTTTTTTTTTAGAAAGAGATTACAAGTAGGTAGAGAGGCAGGCAGAGAGACAGGGAGAGGAGTAAGCAGGCTCCCTGCTGAGCAGAGAGCCCAATGCGGGCCTCGATCCCAGGACCCTGAGATCGTGACCTGAGCCGAAAGCAGAGGCTTTAACCCACTGAGCCACCCAGGCGCCCAAAATGACCTTTTTTTTTGATGTAGTCTCCTTTGTTTATTTGTGTTTTTGTTGTCTTAGCCTGAGGAGACAGATCCCCAAAAACATTGTGAAGAGTATTATCTAAGACCTTACTGCCTATGTTTTCTTCCAGGAGTATTATGGTTTCCAGGCTTACATTTAATTCTTTGATCCATTTTGAGTTTATTTTCATATATGGCATAAGGAAGTAGTACAGTTCCCATCTTTTGCAGTAGTTGTCCTATTTTCCCAACACCATTTATTGAAAGACTGTCTTTTCCCCCATTATATATTCTTGCTTCCTTTGTCATAGATTAATAGGCCATAAATGTGTGCATTTATTTCTGAATTCTGTATTCTGTTCCATTAATCTAAGTGTCTGTTTATGTGCCAGTATCATACTGCTTTGTAGCTTTGTAGTGCAGTTTGAAATCAGAGAGCATGACACCTCCTGCTTTGTTATTTCTCAAGATTGCTTTGGATATTCTGGGTCTTTATGGTTTGATACAAATTTTAGGGTATTTTTGTTCCAGTTGTATGAAAAATGTCATTGTTATTTTGATGGGGATTTCATTGAAACTGTAGATTCAAGGGTAGTATGGTTATCTTAACAATATCAGTTCTTCCAAACTATGAGCATGATATATCCTTCCATTTATTTCTGTCTTCTTCAATTTCTTTCATCAATGTCTTATAGTTTTCAGAGCACAGGTCTTTCATCTTTTGGTTAAATTTATTTATAGGTTAATTTTATTCTTTTTGATGCAATTATAAATGAGATTGTTTTCTTAATTTCTCTTTCTAACAGTTCATTATTAGTATAGAAAAGTGATAGATGTCTGTTTACTGGTTTTGTGTTATGCAACTTTACTGAATTCACGTAATAATTCTGTTTGTTTCTTAGTGGAGTCTTTAGAATTTTCCATATATAGTATCATGTCTGCAAATAGAGTTTTACTTCTTTTCCAGTTTGGATACCTTTTATTTATTTTTCTTGTCTGATTGCTATGGCTAGGATTTCCAGTAGTATGTTGAAAAAAATTCCCAAATAAACATCTTCATCTTGTTCCTGATCTTAGAGAAAGAACTTTCAGCTTTTCACTGTTGAGTATGTTGTTAGCTGTGGGTTTGTCATTTATGTCCCTTATAAGGTAAGTTCCCTCTATACTAACTTTGTTGAGGTTTTTATCATACATGGGTGTTGCAATTTATCAAATGCTTTTTCTGCATCTATTGAGATAATCATATGATTTTTATCCATCTTTTTTGTTAATGTGTTGTATCATGTTGATTGATTTGTGAATACTGAACCATCCTTTCATCCTTGGAACAAGTCCCACTTGATCATGGTGTATGATCATTTTAATGTTTGTTGAATTTGGCTTTCTAACATCTTTTTTTTTTATATTTAAAGTCAGTTAGCCAAGGTATCATTAGTTTTTGATATTATGTTCAATGATTCATTAGTTGAATATATCAACCAGTGCTCATCATATCACATGCCCTCTTTGTTGTCCATCACCCAGTTACCATATCTCCCAAACACTTACCTTTCTGCAACCCTCAGTTTGTTTCCCAGAGTCAAGAGTCTCATGTGGTTTGACTCCTTCTCTGATTTTTTCTGATTCAGTTTCCACCACCCCTATTGTCCTCTGCATTATTCCTTTGTTCCACATATGAGTGAAACCATATGACAATTGTGTTTCTCTGATTGACTTATTTCACTTAGCATAATCACCCAGTTCCATCAATGTCAATGTAAATGGTAGATATTCGTCCTTTCTGATGGCTGAGGAATATCCCATTGTATATATGAACCACATTTTCTTTTTCCATTCGTCTGTTGAAGGACACTTCAGCTCCTTTCAATAGACACTTGAAAAAATACTGGAGCATCACTTGCTCTCAGGGAAATACAAATCAAAACCAGAACGAGATACCACATTATACCAGTCAGAGTGGCTAAAATTAACAAGACGGGGAGCAACAAATGTTGATGAGGATGTGGAGAAAGGGGAACCCTCTTACACTATTGGTGGGAATGCAAGATGGTACAGCCACTCTGGAAAAACAGTATGGAGGTTCCTCTGGACATTAAAAGTAGAGCTATCCTATGACCCAGAAATTGCACTACTGGGTATTTACCCCAGAGATACAAATGTAGTGAAAATAAGGAACACATGCACCCCAATGTTCATAGCAGCGATGTTCACAATAGCTTTCCAAATCTTGTTGAGAAATTTTGAATCTATGTTCATCAGAGATATTGGCATGTAATTTTCTTTTTTTGTGGTGTCTTTTTCTGGTTTGGGTATCAGGGTAATGCTGGTTTCATAGGATGCACTAGCACTTCTTCCTCTTCAACTTTTGAAATAGTTTGAGAAGAATAGGTATTACCACTTGTTTAAGTGGTTAGTAGAATTCACCCATGAAGGCATCTTGTCCTGGGCTTTTGTTTGTTGAGAGTCTTTTGATTACTGACTCAATTTTTTTTTCATTATTAGGAATTTGTTCAGATTTTCTATTTCTTCCTTATTCAGTATTGGAAGATTGTATATTTCTAGAAATTTATCCATTTCTTTTAGGTTTTCCCCTTTGTTAACATACAATTGTTCATGATAGTCGCATGATCCTTTCTATTTCTGTGGCATCAGTTGTAATTTCTCCTCTTTTATTTATAATTTTATTGATTTGGGACCTCTTTCCTTTTTTCTTGATGAGCTTAGCTAAAGATTTATCAATTTTATTTATTTTTACAAAGAACTAACTCTTAGTTTCATTTATTTTTCCCCCATTTTTTGGTTTCTGTCTTATTTCTTTCTGTTGTTATTATTTACTCCCTTCTAGTAACTTTGTGCTTTGTTCCTTTAGATATGAGGTTAGTTTTTTTGAGATTTTTCTTGTCTTTAGGTAAGTGTATATTGCTATAAACCTTCCTCTTAAAACTGCTTTTGCTGCCTTTGATAAATTTTGGACTGTTGTGATTCCATTTTCATTTGAAGGTATTTTTTTTTTCATTTCCTCTTTGATTTACTCCTTGACTCATTAATTGTTTAGTATCATGTTGTTTGGGTTCCATGTGTATTTTTAAAGCCAAATGACCAATTCTTGTGCCCATACATGCTTGGGAAGCCTGAATGCAAACATCAACCACACATCACACTATTTTGCCAATTGTCTCTATATGGCCATTGCATCTGTTCTATTTCCAAACAACTTCAGTATGCTTGAATACTGGGCTACTTAATCATGTTTTATAAGAATAGTGAGTGACAAATGTTTTATAAAACTGAGCATTCATGCTTTTAGTCATTCAGTTTTGTGAAATGAAACACTGAGTTTTGCCTCGCAAAGAATTAAGGGCCTTTTGTGGCAGCACACCTCAAGTTTGTAAGTTTTTGTGGTTTTTTTTCTTGAATATGGAGTCTATTAACTTACTTTTGTTTTATTTATTCCCACTGATTTCTTATTTCCTCAGATGTAGGAGTGTTTCCTTCCTATCAAGAATAATATTGAAAACGGAATGTTTATAAACATATACTACCTGACCACATGCTTCAGAAATCAGGCAACTAAATAAATATTACTTTTTAAGAATTCGGTGACTAAAAAGCATAATTACGTTCTCCATGTACTACCATAAAGGGTGATATATTATTAATTAGCAATCATCATAAAAAGTACATCAGTTCTAAGGAAAAATAAAAGGACTTCCTTTTCTTGAAGAAAGGTCCAAACCATAAAGAAGATCTCTAACTGGTGTGGTTAGAAAATAAAACCCATATTGAAATTCAAATAGTAGAGTAGGTAAAGTGATTTCTTTCTGAAAGGTCTAATTTGAGGGGGTGGTAAAGATATGGGAGACATGTAGACAATACACTTCCAAGCAGCCTCACTCTTTTTATGACCCTACTAAATCATTGTGAGAGTATGTCATTCCAACCTAAATAACAAGAACATAAAAATACTCTCCTTTGCCCTAACCTCTAGAGAACTGCAAAACCAAGTTTACGATTCTCTCAGAAATCCATGATTCACTTGGATGAATCAGAGGCCAACACAAACTGTCAACTCTTCTAAACAAACTGGGACAGAGTAGTTCACATGTCAGAGGTCCATCTGAGAATCTTTGTTTTACTAAATTCATCCTGGGTCTAGTTGGATGCATTTGTATGTTCCCCATCATCCAGCTTCTTATTTACCGCTTTGCCCTAAGTTTTTTCCTGGGTCCTGCCCCTTATCCATGCACTCCAGCAAGACTGACAAAAACATCACAGCATAAGTATCCTTGTTTTCTTCCCCTCTCAACCTTCTAAGAAGAGTCTGTATTTTAAAAGATAGCTCTGTGTTACTTAACTCTGGAACCATTGTGTGGTCAAGATAATGGAGAACCTAGGAAGGGGTGAAAGAATACATATAATGGAGAACAAGGAAATTCTCCTCCCAATATTACACCTTCTGCTATTTGTTGTTATGGGTACAAAAGAGAAATTTTTTCTTGAGGGAATAGGGAGGCAACTCTGTGGTGTGATTTATGATACAGAATCCTTCCCCAGTGGATCAGGCCAAAGCTAGATATTACCTGAAAACACACTCTTGCTCAGCTCTATATCCCTTCTTATCCTGCTTTCCTTTACTGGTTCTTTCTCCCATCCAAGTACTAACCAGGCCCGACCCTGCTTAGCTTCTGAGATCAGACGAGATCGGGCGTGTTCAGGGTGGTATGGATGTAGACATTTTACTGGTTCTTCCTGAAAAACACTCCCTGAGTGTATTACATGTACCTCAATCCCTGCCTCAGGCTCTATTTCTAAGAGGCCTGAACAGAGTTAATGTCTAAAAATGGATTATTAGGAATTTTACTGTGTTATGTGACTTACTTTTATTCCAAGCTTTTTGGTATTAGCATTTTGTTTGTTTTGAATATATCACTACACTTAAGGACAAAAGCAAGAAGACCTAGATTATTCATATTAGAATGAAATTATCTGAGTTCCATCAAAAGTAACTTACCTCCTTTTTAGATCTTCCTACATGCCATTCCTTAGCTCTAGGACAATTTTCAAACAATTTTTTGTCTAGGAAACTCTAATTTATCCTCAGCTTATATTCTTCCAAGAAACCCTCCCAGATTATCCTTCCCATGCCCTCCTAAGGCTATGTTATATGTGTTCCTTAACACTCCATACATCTTCCGGTCATGATATCAACTCAAGAATTATATGAACTAAATCTATCTTGGTCATTTCAAAACCCCCAGAATCTAGCATATTACATGACATATAATAGGATTGTAATTTTAAATTAAAAATGAGTGAATGTGTGAATGCTAACAAAATGCAAAATATGTTGTGTGGTATGTTTATTATGTGATACCTAGAATAGTCTTGGACAAAATATGGGTTTAGAGCAATTTTTTTTACCAGGTGGACAACTGTACTCTCTTCCATATCTAACTCTCACCAATTCCTTCTCTGCCACCTTTCCAAAATAGCATTTCAGATGGGGGAGGGTGTTCCATACTGCACTTAGAAAGAACTTGAATTATGACCACTAAACTCTTACCTGATTAATGGGAGGGACTGTATCTTATTTAACTCTTTATTCTAAAACTCTGTCACAATGCAAGGCGAACAGAAAATGTTGAGGAAATATTAAATAGACAAATGATCTTAGTTCTCTGGAACATAGTCTAGTGACATATAAACTCATTAAAAATAAACTTCTGGATATGACTTTCCTATGTACCATTTTCATTGCTACCTCTTAATACTGTGTTCACCTTCTCCTAAATCAATGTACTGTCCTCTTCTATCACCAGTCACATCCCCATGCCTCTATATATGTTATTCTCATTATATAGAATGCCTTCCCTATTTCCTCTGTGCATCTAAAACCCACACAGTCCAAAAAATCCTCAGTTGATTCATGAGGCTTTCCCCCCCCCAGACTTTTCCAGTTCTTGTTGACCTTCTTTGGATTTCATAAAACTAAAAACCACAAAAATGTCATTTCCTCTAGGGCAAAACCTCTCTCTTAGACACTGGGAATGCAGAGATAAATAACACCATGTCCAGAACAAAATTGGCATACAATAAATGTTTTTGGATTTTTTAATAAGTAGGTATAGCAGAGTTGGGGGGGTGACTAAAAATTCTTTCATCACTTTCTGTAGTCCAGAGCTAAATTTAAGATTAAAGAAAAGCAGATTGGGACCAGGAGCATTGAATGGCAGTTAATGTAAGGAAATTTGCAAATTTGCCTAATGCACCAAGAAGGTTAATATATTCTTTTTTTCCCTTTAAAAATTTTTTATTTGAATTCCAGCTAGTTAACATACAGTGTAATATTAGCTTCAGGTGTACAATATAGTGATTCAACACTTACATACAACACTCAGGGCTCATCACAAGTGCACTCCACAGTAGCTGCATTAATTTGCATTCTCACCAACAGTGCATGAGGATTCCCCTTCTCTATATCCTCATCAAAACTTGTTATTTCTTGTGTTTTATTATTTTAGCAATTCTGACAGGTGTAAAGTGATGTCTCATTGTTTTGATTTGCATTTCCCCAGTGATTAGTAATTTTGAGCATCATTTCATGTGTCCATTGGTCATCTGTATGACTTATTGGAAAAATGTCTATTCAGGCCCTCTGCCAATTTTTAATCAGATTATTTGGTTTGGGGTGTTGAGTTGTGTACATTCTTCATATATTTTGAATATTAACCCCTTATTAGACATATCATTTGCAAATATCTTCTTCCATTCATTAGGTTGCCTTTTTGTTTTGTTGTTGGTTCCCTTTACATGCAAAAGCCTTTTATTTGCTATAGTCCAAATTGTTTGATTTTGTTTTAGTTTCCCTTGTTAAAGGATACATATCCAGAAAAATATTTATACAGTTAATTAAACAGTTGATGTCAAATGACTGCCTATGTTTTCTACTGGGGTTTTCATGGGTTCAGGATTCACATTTAGGTATTTAATACATTTTGAGTTTATTTTTGTGTATGGTGTAAGAAGGTGATCCAGTTTCCTTCTTTTGCATATTGCTGCCCAGTTTTCCCAACACCATTTGTTGAAGAGATGGTCTTTACCCCATTGTATATTCTAGCATCCTTTGTTATAAATTAGTTGACCAAAGAAGAGTGCATTTATTTCTGGGCTCTCTATTCTGTTCCACTTATCTATGTTCCTATTTTTGTGCTATTGCCATACTATTTTGATTAATACAGTTTTGTATTATAACTTGAAATCTGGGATTGTGATACCTCCAGCTTTGTTCTTTTTTCTCAAGATTGCTTTTGTTACTTGGGATCTTTTGTCATTCCACACAAATTTTAGGATAATCTGTTCTAGTTCTGTGAAAGTATTTGGTATTTTGATAAGTATTACATTAAATCTTTGATTGTATTCAGTAATATGGACATTTTAACAATATTAGTTCTTCCAATCTATGAACATGGAATATCTTTCCTTTTTTTGTGTCATCTTCAATTTCTTTAATCAATAGTTTATAGCATTCATACTATGGATGTTTTACTCTTTAGTTTATTCCTACATATCTTATTATTTTTGGTGCAATTGTAAAATGAGATTCTTTCTTAATTTTTCTTTCTGCTACTTCATTATTAATGTACTGAAATGCAAAAAAATTCTTTATATTAATTTTGTATTCTGCAACTTTACTGAGTTTGTTGATCAGTTCTAGACATTTGTGTGTGTGTGTAAGTTTTACAGTTTTCTACATATAGTGTCATATAATTTGCAAATAGTAAAAGTTTTACTTCTTCCTTACCAAAATTTGTGCATTCTATTTCTATTTCTTGAGTGTATGCTATGACTAGAATTTGCAGTACTGGTTGAGTAAATGTGGTAAAAGTGGACATCCTTATCTTGTTCCGGATTATAGAAGAAAAGCTCTCAGTTTTTCATGGAGTCTGATATTTACTGTGGGTTTTTCATATATAGCCTTTATTATGTTGAAGTATGTTTCCTTTAAGTCTACTTTGTTGTTGAGTTTTTATCACGAATAGATTTTGTACTTTGTCAAATGCTTTCTCTGCACTTATTGAGATGACCATATGGTTTTTATCCTTTCTCTTATTGATGTGATGTATCCTATTGATTGATTTGTGAATATTGAACAACCCTTGCATCCCTAGAATAAATCTTGATTGTGGTGAATGATTCTTTAAAATATATTGTTAGATTAAGTCTCCTAACATTTTGTTGATGATTTTTACATCCGTGTTCATCAGAGATATTAGCCTATAGTTGTCTCTCTTTTTTTCTGTAGTGCCCCCTTTTTAATTCTACTACCTTTTCTCCTTCAAGATTTTATTTAAATTCTAATGAGTTAACATACAGTGTAGTATCAGATATATAATTTAGTGATTCATCAATTCCATTCAACACCCCATTCTCATCACATGTACACTTCTTAATCTCCGTCACTGATTTAACCCATCCCCCCACATTTCCCCTCTGGTAACGATCCGTTTGTTCTCTATAGTTATGTCTGTCTCTTGATTTGCCTCTCTTTCTTTTTTTCCTCTATGCTTTGTTTTGTTTCTTAAATTCCACATATGAATGAAATTATATGGTATTTGCCTTTCTCTGGCTGACTTATTTTGGCTAGCATAATACTGTGTAGCTTCATCCATGTCATTGCAAATGGCAAGGTTTCATTCTTTTTAATGGCTGAGTAATATTCCATCGTATATATCTCACATCTTCTTTATCCATTCATCAGTCAGTGGACACTTGAGCTGTTTTCAAAATTTGGCTATTGTAGATAATGCTGCTGTAAACATCAGGGGGCATCTATCCCTTTGAATTACTATTTTTGTATTCTTTGAATAGATACCTCTTAATGCAATTGCTAGAACCTAAGATAGTTCTGTTTTTAACTTTTTGAAGAACCACCCTACTGTTTCCCAGAATGGCTGCACTGGTTTGCATTCTTACCAAGAGTACAGGAGGTCCCCTTTCTCCACATCCTCGCCAACATATGTTCCCTTTTTGTTATTGATTTTAGACACTGCAACAGGTGTGAGGTGGTGTCTGATTGTAGTTTTGATTTGTATTCCTTAATGATGAGTGATATTGAGCATCTTTTCATGTGTTTATTTGCCATATCTAAGTCTTCTTTGGAAAAATGTTTACTCATGTCTTTTTCCCATTTTAATTGTTTTCTTTTTAATTTGGGCCTGCTTTGTAGTTTTTTTTTAAATATGTATTTGGGATACTGGATATCCCAATATGTATACCTCAATACTGATATCCCAAGTATGTATTTGAGATATTGGATATGGCATTTGCAAATATCTTCTCCCATTCCATAGGTTGCCTTTTAGGTTTTTTTTTAATTGTTCTTTCACTGTGCTGAAGCTGTTTATTTAGAGAAGTACCAATAGTTTGTTTTGCTTTTGTTTCCCTTGCCTCAGGAGATATATCTAGAAAGATGTTGCTATGGCCTATGTCAAAGAGGTTACAGCTGGTGGTCCCCTTGGGATTATGATGGTTTACTGTCTTACATTTAGTTCTTTCATCCATTTTGAATTTATTTTTGTGTATGGTGTAAGAGAGTGGTCTAGTTTCTCCTTTTGCATGATGTTTTCCAGTTTTCCCAACACCATTTGTTAAAGAGCTACTCTTTTTCCCATTAGATATTCTTTCCTGCTTTGTTAAAGATTAATTGACCAGGTAGTTGTGGGCTCAACACTCGATTTTTGTATTATGTTCTATTAATCTATAGATCTATTTTTGTGCCATTGCCATACGGTTTTTTAAAAAAATAAACAGTCTTGTTTTTGGTTTTGTAAAAGAAACACATGTTCAGTGTAAAAAATTTAAATAATACAGAATTGTTTGCTTCTACTTTGTGGCAATGCTCATTTCAGGTAGGAATCTGGGAATCCCTAAGCTTCCGACCCACTGGAAGTCTTACTACACTTCTGTACCCTTGTTCCCTCCAGCTGGAATTCCCATTCAGACTCATCCACACTCCCTTTTCTCTCTGGTAAATTTATAAGCATCCTAAAATTCTTAGTCCAAATTCTAGAGAAGAACACAGGCAGAAACCTTTTTGACCTTGGTTGTTACAATTTCTTACTAAACACATCACCACAAGCAAGGAAAGCAAAAGCAGAAATAAACTATTGGAACTTTATCAAGATAAAAACCTTCTGCACCATGAAGGAAACAATAAAAAAATCTGAAAACCAACATTTGGAAGGGGAGAAGATATTTGTAAATGACATATCTGATAAACGGTTAGTATTCCAAATCTATAAGGAACTTATAAAACTAAATGCTGAACAAATAACCTAATTAAGAAATGAGCAGAAGGCTTGGAACCCAAAGATGGTGGAGGAGTAGGAGACTGATTATCTTCAGGTCCCAAGAGTTCAGCCAGATAGTTATCAAACCATTCTGAACACCTACAAATTCTACAGGAGATTGAAGAGAAGAAGAGCAGCAATTATAGGAACAGAAAATCAACCACTTTCCGGAAGGTAGGTCTCATGGAGAAGTGAATCCAAAGCGACAGGAAGATAGACCCCAGGGGGGAAGGGCCAGTTCCCGGCAAGTGAGAGAGCAGTGGATCACAAAATAGGAACTTTTAGAAATCTGTTCCACTGAGGGACGTCGCCACAGAGGATAAGCTGGGGGTGAAGTCCTCGTGGGGACAGTGTAGTCTCAGGATGCGTTGGGACACAAAAAGACCAGAGGTGTCTAAGCGTGACACATATCCCAATTATCAGAGTGGGGAAGTCAGCTGCAGAGATGCAGCCAAGCCGAGGAGGGGTCTTTCACCTCGGGATTACCTTAAACCATGATCCAAGGCACAATTGGGCCACTGCTCTTTGAACAGGGACCCCACAAGTGGCAGATCCAGAGAGACCCTCTCCTTCCTTTTCCCAGGAGGAATGGCATGGGAGTGCACTGCAGGAATCTGCTGGGTTTGGGGATTCCAAACTGGGCCATGTATCAGAGATAGAAATGCTCAGTCACAGACTGGGTGAACTTGAAGTGCAGCCAGAGACCAGGGAGATGGGGGGTGTGGGAGAGGTTGACTGCTTCTCTCTGAGGACATGCTGAGGAGGGATTGACTGCTTTTCTCTGAGGGCACAATGAGGAGTGGAGCCCTGAGCTCTCTGCTCCTCCAGGTCAGAGATTGGAAGGCTGCCATCTTCATTCCCAATCTCCAAAGCTGTATGGAAAGCGTTCAGAGAACAAAAGCTCCCGAGAGTGAACCTGAGCAGATTACTTAGCCTGACCCCTGGCAAGGGGAGTGCAATTCCGCCTCAGGCAAAGACATTTCAGAATCACAGCGACAGGCCCCTCCCCCAGAAAATCAGCAAGAACATCCAGCCCAGAAGAGGATCATCCATCACTAGAACTGTGGAACTCCAGAGCTAGGGGAAAGCACACATAGAATTCATGGCTTTTTCCCATGATCCTTCAGCCTTTTCAAATTAAATTCTTTGAATTTTATTTTCTTCTTACTCTTTTTTAAAAATTCTTCTTTCCTATTTTAATATTTTTAACTATTTTAACTTATCAATACCTTTTAAAGAAACTTTTAAATTTTTCATTTATAGTAATATTTTATCCCTTTATTTTATTTAACATTATTTGTTGTATCCATAAAGGTCTTTTTTTCTTTTTTTTTTCTCTTCAAAATTTTGGGATACAATTTCTTCTAATAGATCAAAATAAACCCTAAATCTAGTGCATAGATTTGTTCTAGTCACCAGCCTGATCACATTCTTTCCTCTTTTTTTCTTTTTTCAACCAACTTCTTATCAATTGATTTTTTAAAATCTTGTTTAATTTTCAGCATTACACTTATATACCATCCCTTCATCGTGTTTAACTTTATTTGTGTGTACACACACACACAGACACACACACACACACACACACACGTTTCCTTCTTAAAAATTTTGGGAGATGGTTTCTTCTAACAGACCAAAATACACCCCAAACCAAGTGTGTGGCTCTGTTCATTTCACCAGTCTAATAGATATAGATAGATATAGATATAGATGCAGAAAAAAATATATTTTTTTCTTCTTTTATTCCCCTCTTTCTTCTCCCCCAGTTTCGGATATCTTCTGATTTGGTTAGTGTATATTTTCCTGAGGTCATTGCTACACTTTTAGTATTTTCTTCTCTCATTCATCTATTCTTATGTGAATAAAATGATAAGGCAGAAAAACTCACCACAAGAAAAAGAACAAGAGACAATGCCAATGGGTAGGGACTTAATCAATGTGGACATTTGTAATATGTCAGAACTAGAGTTCAGAATGAAGAATATAAAGGTGTCAGCTGGGATCGCAAAAAGCAAGGAAGATTTTAGAGAATCCCTTACTGGAGAAATAAAAGACCTAAAATCTAACCAAGTTGAAATAAAAAAAAAACTATTAATGAGGTGCAATAAAAAATGGAGGCTCTTACTGCAAGGATAAATGAGGCAGAAGACAGAATTAGTGATACAGAAGACTAAATGATAGAGAATAAAGAAGCTGAGGAAAAAAGAGACAAAGAACTAGTGGACCATGAGGGGAGAATTTGAGAGATAAATGATATAATAAGATGAAAAAGTATTAGAATAATTGGGATCCCAGAAGAAGAAGAAAAACAGAAGGGTAGAAGGTATATTGGAGCAAATTATAGCACAGAATTTCCCTAATTTGGCAAAGGGAACAAGTATCAAAATGCAGGAAGCACAGAGAACCCCCTCAAAATCAATAAAAATAGAACCACATCCTGATATCTAATAGTAAAATTTACAAGTCTTAACGACAAAGAGAAAATCCTGAAAGCAGCTCTGGACAAGAGGTCTGTAACATACAAAGGTAGAAATATTAGACAGACAGGACACCTATCCACAGATACCTGGCAGGCCAGAAAGAACTGGCACGATATATTCAGAGCACTAAATGAGAAAAATATGCAGTCAAGAACACTATATCCAGCTAGGCTGTCATTGAAAATAGAAGGAGAGATAAAAAGCTTCCAGGACTAACAAAAACTAAAGGAATTTGCCAACACCAAGCCAGCCGTATAGGAAAAACTGAAAGAGGTCCTCTAAGCAAAGAGAGAGCCTAAACGTAACAGACCAGAAAGGAACAGAGACAACATACAACAGCAGTCACCTTACAGGAAATACAATGGCACTAAACTCATATCTTTCAATAATTACCCTGAATGTAAATGGGCTAAATGTCCCAATCAATAGACACAGGGTATCAGAATGTATATATGTATGTATGTGTATATATATATATATATATATATATATATATATATATATATATATATATATATAAGACCCATCAATATGCTGTCTACAAGAAATTCATTTTAGACCCAAAGACACCTCCAGATTTAAAGTGAGGGGATGGATAACAATTTACCATGCTAATGGTCATCAAAAGAAAGCTGGGATGGCAATCCTTATATCAGATAAATTAGATTTTAAGCAAAAGACTATCATAAGAGATGAAGAAGGACATTATATCATATTTAAAGGGTCTGGTCCAACAAGAAGATCTAAAAATTTAAATATCTATGCCTCCAACATGGGAGCAGCCAATTATATAAACCAATTAATCACAAAAATCAAGGAAACCCATCAACAATAATACAATAATAGTAGGAGACTTTAACTCCCAATCTTACTGAAATGGACAGATCATCAAAGCAAAAAATCAACAAGGAAATAAAGGCTTTAAATGACACCCTGGACCAGTTGGACATCACAGATATATTCAGAACATTCCATCCCAAAACAACAGAATGCACACTCTTCTCTGGTGCACATGGAACATTCTTCAAAATAGATCACATCCTGGGTCACAAATCAGTTCTCAACCAGTACCAAAAGAGTGGGATCATTCCGTGCCTATTTTCAAACCATAATGCTCTGAAACTAGAACTCAATCACAAGAGGAAATTTGGAAGGAGCTCAAATACATGGAGGCTAAAGGACATCCTACTGAAGAATGAATGGGTCAACTGGGAAATTAAAGAAGACCTTAAAAAATTCATGGAAACAAATGAAAATGAAAACACAACTGTTCAAAATGCTTGGGACACAGCAAAGGCAGTCCTGAGAGGAAAGTATATAGCAATACAATCCTTTCTCAAAAAACAAGAAAGGTCTCAAGGACACAACCTAACCCTATACCTAAAGGAGCTGGAGAAAGAGCAGCAAAGAAAGCCTAAACACAGCACAAGAGAAATAATGAAGGTCAGAGCAGAAATCAATGAACTAGAAACCAAAAGAACAGTAAAACAAATCAAGAAAACTAGGAGCTTGTTCTTTGAAAGAATTAATAAGATTGAGAAACCCCTGGCCAGACTTATCCAAAAGAAAAGATAAAGGACTCAAATTAAGAAAAGCATGAATGAAAGAGGAGAGATCACAACCAACACCAAAGAAATACAAACAATTATAAGACCATATTATGAGCAACTCTACACCAGCAAATTGGACAATCCGGAAAAAATGGATGCGTTCCTAGAGACATATAAATTACGAAAACTGAACCAGGAAGAAATTAAAGACCTGCATAGACCCATAACCAGTAAGGAGATTGAAGCAGTCATCAAAAATCTCCCAACAAACAAGAGCCTAGGGCCAGACGGCTTCCCAGGGGAATTCTACCAAACATTTAAAGAAGAATTAATACCTATTCTCCTGAAACTGTTCCAAAAAATAGAATAGGAAGGAAAACTTCCAAACTCATTTTATATGGCTACCAATACCTTTATCCCAAAACCAGGCAAAGACCCCACCAGAAAGGAGAATTACAGGCCAATATCCTTGATGAACACAGATGCAAAAATTCTCACCAAAATAGTAGCCAATAGGATCCCACAGTACATTAAAATTATTATTCACCATGACCAGGTGGGATTTATTGCCTGCCTGCATGGTTGGTTCAACATCCATGAATCAATACATGTGATTCAATACATTATTAAAAGAAATAACAAGAACCATATAATAGTCTCAATAGATTCTGAAAAAGCATTTGACAAAATACAGCATCCTTTCTTGATCAAAATTCTTCACAGTGTAGGCCTAGAGGGTATATACCTCAATATCATCAGAGCCATCTATGAAAATTCCACAGTGAAGATAATTCTCATTGGTGAAAAACAGAGCTTTTTCCCTAAAGTCAGGAACATGGCACAGCTGTCCACTATCACCATTGCTATTTAACATAGTACTAGAAGTCTTAGCCTCAGGAATCAGACAACAAAAAGAAATAAAAGGCAACCAAAGTGGCAAGGAAGAAGTCAAATTCTCACTCTTTGTAGATGATATGATACTTTATGTGGAAAACCCAAAGGACTCCACTCCAGAACTGCTAGGACTCATACAGGAATTCAGTCAAGTGTCAGGATATAAAATCAATGCACAGAAATCACTTGCATTTCTATATACCAACAACAAAACAGAAGAAAGAGAAATTAAGGAGTTAATCCCATTTACAATTGCACCAAAACCATAAGATACCTGGGAATAAACCTAACCAAAGAGGCAAAGTATCTATATTGAGAAAATTATAAAGTACTCATGAAAGAAATTGAGGAAGACACAATGAAGTGGAAAAACATTCCATGCTCATGGATGGGAGGAATAAATATTGTGAAAATGTCTTTGCTACTTAGAGCAATCTACACATTTAATGCAATCCCCATCAAAATACCAGAAATTTATTTCAAGAAATGGAACAAATAATCCTAAAATTTATATGGAACTAGGAAAGACCCCAAATAGCCAAAGGAATGTTGAAAAAAAAAAAGCAAAGTTGGCGGCATCACAATTCCTGACAATAATAATAATGGTAATAGTAATAATAAAAAGAAAACAGATGAACATATGGGAAGGGAGAAAAGAACAAAAAGAAGGGAAGGAAACAAGCCAGAAAATAATTTTTAAATTTTTTAAATTTAAAAAATTTTTTTTATTATTTGTCCCAGGGGTACAGGTCTGTGAATCATTAGGCTTACACCTTTTACAGCACTCAGCAATCCCTACCCTCCACTACTCCCCGCCCCTCAAATTCCTCATATCAGAGAGATCATATTATAATTGTTTTTCTCTGATTAACTTATTTTACTCAGCATAATCCCCTCTAGTTCCATCCACGTCATTGCAAACGGCAAGATTTTGTTTCTTTTGATGGCTGCATAGTGTTCCATTGTATATATATTCACCACATCTTCTTTATCCATTCATCTGTTGATGGACATCTAGGTTCTTTCCATAGTTTGGCTATTGTGGACATTGCTGCTATAAACATTCAGGTGAATGTGTCCCTGAGGATTATTACCTTTGTATCTTTAGGGTAAATATCCAGTAGTGGGATTGCTGGGTCATAGGGTAGCTCTATTTTCAACTTTTTGAGGAACCTCCATACTGTTTTCCAGAGTGGCTGCACCAGCTTGCATTCCCACCAAAAGTGTAGGAGGGTTCCCCTTTCTCTGCATCCTCACCAACATCTGTCATTTCCTGACTTGTTGATTTGAGCCATTCTGACTGGGGTGAGGTGCTATCTCACTGTGCTTTTGATTTGTATTTCCTGATGCCGAGTGATGTTGAGTACATTCTCATGTGTCTGTTGGCCATTTGGATGTCTTCTTTGGAGAAATGTCGGTTCATGTCTTCTGCCCATTTCTTGACTCGGTTATTTGTTTTATGGGTGTTGAGTTTGAGAAGCTCTTTATAGATTTTGGTTACAAGTCTGAAGTCATTTGGAAATATCTTCTCCCATTCTGTCAGTTGTCTTTTGGTTTTGTTGACTGTTTCCTTTGCTGTGCAAAAGCTTTTAATCATGATGAAATCCCAACAGTTCATTTTTGCCCCAGCTTCCCTTGCCTTTGGTGATGTCCCTATGAAGAAGTTGCTGAGGCTGAGGTTGAATAGGCTGCTGCCTGTGTTCTCAAGGATTTTGATGGATTCCTTTCTCACATTGAGGTCTTTCATCTATTTTGAGTCTATTTTTTATGTGCTCTAAGGAAATGATCCAGTTTGCTTTTTCTGCATGTGGCTGTCCAGTTTTTCCAACACCATTTATTGAAGAGATTGTCTTTTTCCCACTGGACATTCTTTCCTGCTTTGTCGAAGATGAGTTGACCATAGAGTTGAGGGTCCATTTCTGGGCTCTCTATTCTGTTCCACTGATCTATGTGTCTGTTTTTGTGTCAGTACCATACTCTTGATGATTATAGCTTTGTAATAGAGCTTGAAGTCTGGAATTGTGATGCCACCAACTTGGGTTTTCTTTTTCAACATTCTTCTGGCTATTCAGGGTCTTTTCTGGTTCCATATAAATTTTTTTATTTGTTCCATTTCTTTGAAATAAATTTCTGGCATTTTAATGGGGATTGCATTAAATGTATTGATTGCTAAGATACTCTTAATTATAGAGAACAAACTGAAGTTTGATGGAGGAATGTGGGTGGGGAATGGGCCAGATGGGTGATGGGTGTTAGAGAGGGCACTTGTAATGAGCTCTGGTTGTTATATATAATTGAATTTTACTCTAGACACCAATATTGCACTGTATGTTAACTACTAAATTTTAAATTTAGGAAATGACAAGAAATAGATGTAAAAAAAACTCTTCTGAATTAGTTTATATAGTTCTCAAACCTTTCTTTTGAGTTTCATTCTCCAGAGTCCAAGTATACTCTACATCTTCACATAAATACATTAGGAACTTCAAGCTTATTTCAGCTGAGATAAAACGTATGGTTCTTTTCTGTCCCTACTACCCAAACGTGTTTCTTTGTTTGTGTCCCATAACCCAGTAAATGGTCCTGTATCTGTTCATTTATGAGAGAAACTGAAAAATCATCCTCAACTTTTCCCTCTCACTATTGCACATCACATCTATTCCAAGTCCCGATCCTTCAATTCCTGAAACTCTTTTATTAGGCTCTCTACATCTTTGTCTCATTCTTTAGGTATTGAGCACAGATATATTGATAAAATAAAAAAAAATGATATGGGCATTCTGCTTAAAACCATTCTACAATTCTTATTGCTCTTAGAAATTTTTAAACATTTCACCTGTATTTTCTGTTCTCCTTATGTTCCTTGCTCTCATTATAAAACTGTCTCTTAGTTTTCACATATAAAAATGGGGATAATAATACCTTATAGGATTTTCATAAGGATTAACTCAGTAAATATTTATGTGGCACTTACAGTTGTTCCTGCCACAGAATAAATGCTATATAAATGTTTATTAAACAATCAGTACTATTAAACAAACTATTCATCTCATTTTATTTTCTCAACAATGTTGACTACCCTTTAATTCCTTGACTACTTCAAACTTGTTCTCTCCTTAGCACCTCTGCTTTATTTAATTTCTCTACCAGCATTTCTCCTCCCTACCTCATCCTATTACCTTCCCTCATTCATTGGGCCCAGTTTATAAAGGGAAGCTTTTGTTGACATTCCACCCAACAAACTGAATTAAGTTCTCCTACTATATATTTTATAGCACCTTCTACCTTTTCTTTATTGGACTTGTTACAATTCTAATCATTTGTGTCATTTCCTGTTCAATGTCCATGTGCCTAAGTAAATTAGAAGTCCCAGGTGCCAGGGCTAGGGTTGTGTTTGTATTGTTTATGTTTTAACTCCAGCATTTATCACAGTTTCTAGCCCATAATACGTTCCTAATAAATATTTAATGAACAAATTAACTGGTGAATGAAAAAAATGATACCCTTTACTCTCCATATACATACACCATCCTGTTACCCTTGAGTTTCCTACATGTCTTGTAAGAAAATGGCAGTGCAGTCTCAACAGTATATGAAAGATAGATTGTCAAAGTTGAGCTTTAGACACTCAGTTTGGATGTCTGTATGTAGTGTGAACATTTTAAAAAAGATTTTATTTACTTATTTGACAGAGAGAGAGAGATCACAAGTAGGCAGAGAGGCAGGCAGAGGGAGACAGGGGGAATCAGGCTCCCTGCTGAGCAGAGAGCCCGTTGTGGGGCTTGATTCCAGGACCCTGAGATCATGACCTGAGCTGTAGGCAGCAGCTTAATCCACTGAGCCAGCCAGGTGCCCTTAGTATGACCATTTGATTAAAGATGTCTAAGTGTGAATATTAACACATGGTGTTTCTCTGTCTTAAAACATGTAGCAAAAGTAATGAATCCTCAGGACAATGATAAATTATTTCCTTAGTCACAAAAGAGTTCAAATACAGTCATTCTGTTTATGAAATGCTCTCTTGTTATCAGTGACTTTACAATGAGTTGAGTAACTCTTTCTAAAGTAGTAGGTTCGTCTCACAACCTTCAACGGTCAAATCTCCTTTTCTACATGTGGGATTTTAGGAAAGCAAGAGAAGGTCATCTCTATAGCATCTAGCTGTGAGATATGTGTAAGATTAAATTGTATTCTGATAAACCAATAAGAAAAATTTACTTTCCTTTTAACCATTTTAGATTTTTAAAAAGTCTCTGTTTCAAGATGGGATGGGGAAGGAGACGAACCATAAGAGACTCCTAATCTCACAAAACAAACTGAGGGTTACTGGGGAGTGGGAGGGTAGGGATAGGGTGGATGGGTTATGGACATTGGCGAGGGTTTGTGCTTTAGTGAATGCTGTGAAAGGTGTAGGCCTGATGATTCACAGACCTGTACCCTTGGGGCAAAAAAACACACAAAAGAACAAAAAACAAAAAACGAAAAACGAAAAAAACTCTTTTTCCAAGAAACCATGCAGTTAAATCACAAGCAGTGGAGGGGCTTAGTTCTACTTACCCCTAAAAAAGCATCTATTTATTTGTATACTTGCTCTTTTGCTCTGAAACATCTCAGCCTTGGATTGGGTGATTTATGAAGGGATCAGCTCAACTGTGAACCAAGAGCTCTCCTTGTAACCAGCAAGAGGTATAACCATTTTCATGGCAACTATGTGTTTTGACATTATGAGGTAAATTATGTCCTTTTGGATACCAAGTGGTACCAGGAAAAAATAATTTACCTTCTTCAGGTTTGACACTCCTAGAGGATAAAATACTCACCTAGAGGAGAAAATTACTTTTTCCTTATCATTATGAAGTGCCCTCTAGATACTGTGTTCTTTTTGCCCTGGTCCATCAGAGAGTTGGCTATTATGATTCATTTTTTTGCTCTTCTCTCCTTTCAGTGTATAGTTAGGGAAAGAATTCAGTGTCAAAATGAAGATTGTCATTTCCACTGATATTCAAAGTCCACAATTCAATGGATTAATAGTCAGATTTACATCCCTAAAACACAGAGAGTATCTATATTAAAGATAAAAGTGCATTTCCAAAAGAGAAAGAGAACAACAAGGCATAAACATGTTCAACCAGGCTAATTGCAGCCATGTAGAAGCAGCCTGAGAATAAACATTCTGAATGATATTCTTACAAAGACTCATTTAAACCATTTATAACTACTTCAATAAACTCTATAACATTAACTCTACAGTTTAATTTGGCATTTAAGGGCTATGCAACCCGTTAGTGAGAATAAGATGACCTCTTTCAGGAGATCCATGAGTTCTTTTCAGTCATGAGGGCATGATGTTATGTCCTCAAAAACTCAATTTCATAAATTATCTTTTGTGTCTTCCAAGAGTTAATGTGACCACCCTCTTCCCAAATGACTCACTTTATTTTCATCTGCAGTGACAGGTGTGCCATGGATTTGATTGCATCAAAAATAAGCACTAACTAAGGATAAAATGTTTACAGAATTAAAGGCAAGAGAAAATATTAGACATATATCAAGATGGGCAGGTATAAAAAATACACAAGGGTGTCCTGACCCATCATGGTTTTCATGGAAGAATTAACTTCAAACAGGTAATGATCTTTGTGGTTTGCTTTATTTTGCTTTCTGGGAACAGTGTTATATTAATTGAGAGAACTAGAACAGACCACAAGGCTTCATATGTACAGATATTATTTTGGTAATGTTATTTTGCCCCAAGCTTTATTTATAGGCCTCCACTTATAGCCATAAAAATTAACATTTTAAAATAATCTTTTAGAGGAACATCAAATTAAAAGAAAAATAGTGTGAAATTATGCTGCTATAAATAGTAAGTTGTAAGTGAAATAACATACCCTAATGTAATCCAGAGGATTGTTCATTTTCCCTTTGTATTCCCACAGACAAAGAAAAATACAGAGCTAGAAAGGACTTAAACATAATCTTGTCTGATTTTTCAATTACATATAGTACACTCCCCTCTGGTTAGACTCGTATTTAGTCTCTCTAGTCCCTACCAAACCCTATCAACATAATTATTTGGCTAATGAGTTTTAGGTTCCCTAAAAATAACACACATAATATCAGACATGGAAAAGAGGGAGAGAGAAAGAAGGATATATCTAAGATAGAATTTAAAAAGGGGTTTGACTCGTCAGTATGCATCCCACCCCCCTAGGATGTGCAATGACTAGGAGGCAATCTTCAAAACTTTGACTCATATCCTGTTGTACATATGTTTGGCAAGCCTAGGTTCTCACCTCATTTTAAGCAATAGCTAGCTAATAGCAAGTCATTCTTCCAATTCCTTTCTGCATTCCTTTTTTCACTTCTATTTCAATATTTTTGTGTAAAAAATTTAAAATCAATACGTGTCACCCAAACATGCACTTTGCATCTCCTTCCTCCAGTACAGCTAGAATTTTATATAAACTTGTTCATTTATTCATTTATTCAATCAATCATTTATAGATTAAGTTTTATCTGCTAGAAATTGTATTAGACAATGGGGTTGCTGCATTGGAAGGAACATAATTGTTCTTTCTCCAACATATAAAAACAGATGGAAAGTTATGCTGTGAATACAAAAATTAGAAAATGTGGGCTTTCTTTCTTTCTTTCTTTCTTTCTTTCTTTCTTTCTTTCTTTCTTTCTTTCCTTCCTTCCTTTCTTTCCTTCCTTTCTTTCTATCCTTCAATTCTGTATTGAGAAAGATAAGCAATAAAAGAGTAAGAGACTTCTGTTTCTAGACATGATGTAGTAATAGGGACTAGAGTTATCTCTCTGTATGAAATAACCAAAAATTAGACACAATGTGTTAAATACTGGTGTTAAGCTTTTAACATCAGGCAACAAAGGACAGACTGGGAACAAACGAGGTGAGCTCTACAAATTCCTCAGCTTACTACCTTGAGATAGTTCTATCAATTATGTCCTCTCCAAGATTATGTTTAAGTCCTTTCTATCACTGTGTTTCTCTTTGTCTGTGGGGACACAGAGGAAAAATGAACAGTCCTCTGGATTACACTAGGGTATGTTATTTCACTTACAACTTACTATTTATAGCAGCATAATTTCACACTATTTTTCTTTTAATTTGATGTTACTCCAAAAAACTATTTTAAAATGTTAACTTTCTTTGCCTGCAAATGGAGGCATATAAATAAAGAGTGGGGCAAAATAAAATTTAAAAACAGCAAACTCAGGTCTCTAGAGATTAAAACCACAATGTTTGAAATGAAAAATACATTGGATGAGAAAGTAGTAGATTAGACATTTGCAGAGGAAAAGATTCCTGAAGTTGCAGACATAGAAGTAGAAGTTATCAAAACTTAAATATTGGGATAAAAAAGAATTTAAAAAAATCATCAGTGGAGGACTGAGGTACAAATTCCTCAGCTTACTACCTTGAGATAGTTCTATCAATTATGTCCTCTCCAAGATTATGTTTAAGTCCTTTCAGAGGACTGAGGTAGCAGCCTAACATCATGTTATTGCTATCACTGAAAAAGGGAAGGGACATAAAAAAATTCAAAGAAATAATGGTAAAAAATTTTCCATATCAGATTCAAACTATAAGAACCTCAATGGAGGAGGGTATTATGCTGAGCGAAATAAGTCAATCAGAGAAAGACAATTATCATATGATCTCTCTGATATGAGGAACTTGAGGGACAGGGTGGGGGGTTGTGGGGGGTAGGGAGGGAAAAATAATGAAACAAGATGGGATGGGGAAGGAGACAAACCATAAGAGACTTCTAGTCTCATAAAACAAACTAAGGGTTACTGGGGGGTGGGAGGGTAGGGATAGGGTGGTTGGGTTATGGACATTGGGGAGGGTTTGTGCTTTGGTGATTGCTGTGAAAGATGTAAGCCTGATGATTCACAGACCTGTACCCCTTGGGCAAATAATAAAAATAAAATTAAAATAAAAAGAACCTCAATGGACCCCAAGATCAACAATATCATAAAAATGAGAGCAAGGTATATCATAATCAAATCTCGGGAAACTTGTCATTGGAATGCATCCATTTCTTCCAGATTGCCTAATTTGTTGGCGTGTAATTGCTCATAATATCCTCTTAAAATTATTTGTATTTCTTTGGTGTTGGTTGTGATCTCTCTTCTTTCATTCATGTTTTTATTTGGGTCCTTTCTCTTTTCTTTTTGATAAGTCTGGCCAGGGGTTTATAGGTCTTATTAATCATTTCAGAGAACAGGTTTCTTGTTTCGTTGATCTCTTCTACTGTGGATTAATTGACTGATTGATTGATTTATATGTCACTGGTTTCTGGTCTAATGTTTATTATTTTCTTCTCCTGCTGGATTTAGGCTTTATTTGCTCTTCTTTTCCTAGCTCCTTTGGGTGTAACATTGTGTATTGGGACTTTTCTTGTTTCTTGAGAAAGCCCTATATTGCTATATAATTCCCTGTTAGGAATGTTTTTGCTGCATCCCAAAGGTTCTGAGCTGCCATGTTTTCATTTTCATTTGCTTTCATTTATTCTTTAAATTCCTTAATTTCCTGGTAGACTCATTCATTCTTTAGTAGGATGCTCTTTAACCTCCATGTATTTGTGTTCCTTCCAAATTTTTTCTTGTTATTGAGTTCAATTTTTAAAGCACTGTGGTCTGAGAATATGTAGGGAATAATCCAAGTCTTTGGTACCAGTTGAGACCTGATTTGTGACCCAGTGTGTGATCTATTCTGCAGAATGTTCCATGTGCACTTGAGAAGAATGTGTTCTGTTGCTGTATGATGAAATAGTCTGATATATCTGTTAATGGATGAATTTATATAAATTACCAAAACTGAAACAGGAAGAAATAGAAAAGAAGAACAGACTCATAACCAACAAAGATCTTGATTCAGTAATCAACAATCTCCTGAAAAACCAGAGTCCAGGACCAGTTGGTCTCCCAGCAGAATTCTGCAAACATTTAAAGAATTAGTAACTATTCTTCTGAAACTGTTCCAAAAAATTGAAATGAAAGAACTTCCAAACTCATTCTATGAGGCCAGCACTACCTTGATCCCAAAACCAAAGATTCCTCCAAAAAGAAGAATCATAGATCAATATCCCTAATGACCATGGTTGTAAAAATTCTCACCAAGATACTAGCCAATAGGATCCAATGCTTCATTATAAGGATTATTCACCAAGAACAAGTGGGATTTATTCCTGGGCTGCAAGAGTGGTTCAACACTTGCAAATCAATCAATGTGATACACAACATTAATAAAATAAAGGGCAAGAACCCTATGATCCTCTCAATGGCTGACAAAACACAGCATCCTTTTTTGATTAAAACTCTCTCCCAGGTAGGGATAAAAGGAACATATCTCAGTATCATAACGGCCATATACAAAAGACCCCATAGCAAATATCATCCTCAGAAGAGAAAAACACTAAGGTTAGGAACATGACAGGGATGTCCACTCTCACCACTGTTGTTCAACATAGTACTGAAATTCCTAGCCTCAGCAATTAGACAACAATGAAAATAAAATGCATCCAGATTGGAAGAGAAGAAGTCAAATTTTCACTCTTCACAGATGGCATAGATATTTGGTGTAGAAAACCCAAAGATTTCACCCAGAAACTGCTAGAACTGATAAAAAATTCAGCAAAGTCACAAAATATAAAATCAATGCATAGGAGTCAGTTGCATTCTATACACTAACAATGAAGCAGAATAAAGAGAAATCAATGGGCGCCTGGGTGGCTCAGTGGGTTAAGCCTCTGATTTTGGCTCAGGTCATGATCTCAGGGCCCTGGGATCAAGTCCTGCATTGGGCTCTCTGCTCTGCAGGGATCCTGCTTCTCCCTCTCTCTCTGCCTGCCTCTCTGCCTACTTGTGATCTCTCTCTGTCAAATAAATAAATAAATAAAGAGAAATCAAGGAATTGATCCTATTTATAATTGCACCAAAAATCGTAAGATACATAGAAATAACTCTAACCAAAGAGATAAAGCATCTGTACCCTGAAAACTATAGAACACTTATGAAAGAAATTGAGAAGGACACAAAGAAATGGAGAAATATTCCACACTCATGGAATGAAAAAAAAATAGTGTTAAAATGTCAATGCTGCACAAAGCAATCTAAATATTCAATATAATTCCTATGAAAATACCATTAACATTTTTCACAGAGCTGGAACATACAATCCTAAAATTCGTATTGGACCACAAAAGACCCCAAGTAGTCAAAGTAATTTTGAAAAAGAAAACCTAATCTCACAAAACAAACTGAGGGTTACTGGGGGGTGGGAGGGTAGAGATAGGGTGGGTGGGTTAAGGACATTGGGGAGGGTTTGTACTTTGGTGAATGCTGTGAAAGATATAAGCCTGATGATTCACAGACCTGTACCCCTTGGGCAAAGAATAAAATAAATAAATAAATAAATGAAAAAAAAAAGAAAAAAAAAACCCACAACCAAACCTGGAGGCATCACAATTCTAGACTTCAAGGTGTATTGTGGCAACTATAATCATCAAGACAGTATGGTACTGGCACAAAAAATGACACATAGATCAATAAATCAGAATAGAGAAGCCTCAACTCTGTGGCCAACTAATCCTCAACAAAGCAGGAAAGAACAGCCAATGGAAAAAAGACAAATGGTGTTCAACAAATGGTGTTGGAGATATTGGACAGCAACATGCAGAAGAATGAAACTGAATCACTTTCTTACATCACATCCAAAGATAAACTCAAAATGGGTGAAAAACCTTAATGGGAGACAGGTATTCATCAAAATCCTAGAGGAGAACACAGCAACCACTTTGACCTTTGCTGCAGCAACTTCTTGTTAGATACATCTCAAAAAGCAAGAGAAACAAAAGCAAAAATGAACTATTGGGACTTCATGAAGATAAAAAGCTCCTGCACATCAAAGGAAACAGCAAAAGTAAAAGGCAACTTATGTAATGGGAGAAGATAATTGCAAATGTCTTATCAAATATAAAGCTGGTATCCAAAATCTTTCTAGAATTTATCAAACTCAACACCCCAAAAAACAAATAATCCAGTCCACCAATGCCCAGAAGACACAAACAGACATTTCTCCAAAGACCTATAAATGGCCAACAGACACATAAAAACACGCTCAACATCAATTGTCATCAAGGAAATACAAATCAAAAACCTCACTCCAGTCAGAATGGCTTAAATTAACAACCTAGGAAACAACAGATGTTGTAGATGATAACAGATGATAGGCAGATAGATTAGATAGATAGATATAGATAGATACATAGATAGAGATAGATAATGAAATATTACTCAGCCATTAAAAAGAATGAAATCTTGCCATGTGCAATGACGTGGATAGAGCTAAAGGATGGAGAAATAGAGGAGCTATTATGCTGCTTGAAATAAGCTAGTCAGAGAAAGACAAATACCATGTGCTATCATTCATATGTAGAATTTAAGAAATAAAAGAAATGAACATAGGGAAAGGGAAGGAAAAATGAAATAAGATGAAAATTGAGAGTAAGGCAGAACGCGAGACACTGAATTCTAGGGAACAAACTGAGGGTTGTTGGAGGGAGGTGGGTGGGGCGAAGGGGCGTGATGGGAATTAAGGAAGGCACTTGATTTAATAAGTACTGGGTTTATATGCAACTAATGAATCTCTAAATACTACCTCTGAAACTAATAATAATAAAATAATAAATAATAAAAAACAACTAATGATAAAGAGAAAATCCTACACATAACCAGAGATAAAAATGACTTGTTATGTACAAGGAAGAAAATATGTATGATGGCAGATTTCTTGTTGGAAACAATGCAAATAAAAAGCTACTGGAGCCATATATTTAAAGTAGTAAAAGAAAAAAATTCAAATCAGAATTCTACACCCGTTTTAAAAAATCATTAAAAAATAGAGGTAAAACAAACCCTCTTATTGGCATGGAAATATGAAAGAATTAATCTGCAGGAGATCCACACAATAAGAATTATTAAAGCGAGTACTTCAGGGAGAAAAAAATGACACCAGATAAAAATGGATCTACACAAGGAAAGGAAAATATGAAGGTCAGTAAACAAGTAAATACATGTTTATTTCTTAACATTTAAATCTCTAAAATATAACTGAGTGGGATTTTTATTTCTAGAAAAATAGAGTAGACATTTTTCCCTAATTCCTTTTACTAATACAACTAAAGATCATGGTGATTATATATAAAACAAATGGGAAAAGATTCTGAAAGATGGAGCAAAGAAGGCAAACTGGAATCTTAAAACCCAAGGATGACATGGTGGTCAATTCCCTGGCTTTTCTTTCTGCTCATATATCCCAGACTGGGTTCTGAAGAAGCCAGTAACCAATAAAATGCCAATAGGTACAGACAATAACAGCACCAAGAAAATTCTAGTTTCTCTAGCTGTAAGACTAGGGAAAGGATCAATTCAGGAAGAAGAAAAAACAGAACAGAACAAAACAAAACAAAAACCTTAATGGTGAAGACTGAATGCTAGTCCCCTAAAATCAGGAACAGGGAAGGATGTCTGTTTTCACCACTCTATTCAACATTATACTGGAGTCTATAACCAGTGCAATAAGTGTAAAAATAATAAAATAATATAAGAAATAGAGAAAATTCATCATCAAGAAACCATTCAGAAAACTTAGAACATTAAAGAAGATCTAAATGAATAGAGAGATATATTGTGCTTATGGTTTGGTCTCAATATTGTCCATATTTCAGTTCTCCCAAAATTGATCTACAGATTTAATACAGTTCCAACTAAATTTTCAACAGGCTTTCTTTTTTAATAGAAAATAATAAACTGATTCTAAAATTCATACAAAAATACACAGAGCTTACTATAGTCAATATAACTTTGAAAAAGAAGAATACTACACATTTTCAAGATTTATTATAAAGTTTCAGTAACCAAGACAGTGCAATATATTGACATAAAGATGGAGAAATAGACTTATGAAACAGAATAGAGAATCTAGAAAAATACTCATACATAACAAATGGTGAAGAAATGAACCTTGATTCATAACTTGAACCAGACAAAAAACTAACTCAAAATGAATCACACATAGTCTTTTTTAAAGAGATTTTATTTATTTAATTACAGAGAAAGACATAGCGAGAGAGGGAACAAAAGCATGGGGAGTGGTAAAGGGAGAGTTATTGATCTAGAAGACAAACTGATAGAAAAGAAGGATCAGGAGGAGGCCTGGAACAACCACCTTAGGAGCCATGAAAACATAATTAGGGAAATAAATGATGACATGAAACGTTCCAATGTTGGAATTATTGGGATTCCTGAAGAGGTGGAGAAAGAGAGAAGACTAGAAGATATAGCTGAACAAATACTTAGGTAATTCCCTAAGACTTCCCAAATACTTAGGGAATGAAAATTTCCCTAATCTGGGAAATTGTGTGTCCTCAAGGCAGAAAGAACACTCCCCCCAAGATCAACGAGTCTAAAAAGACCTCCAGACACTTAATTGTAAAACTCACGAATCATAATTTGAGACAGGAGGTCTTAAGGGCAACTAGGGGGGAGAGATTCATTATGTACAGAGGAAGGACATTCAGAATAATGTGACCTGTCCAAAGAAACATGGCAAGCCAGAAAGAGCTGGCAAGACATATTCAGGGCATTGGAATAATCTTAACTGGGGGTGAGGGCAAGATGGCAGAGGAGTAGGAGACCGATTATCATCAGGTCCCAGGAATTCACCCAGATAGCTATCAAACTATTCTGAAAACCTACAAATTCTACCTGAGATCGAAGAGAAGAAGAGCAGCAATTCTAGGAACAGAAAATTGACCACTTTCTGGAAGGTAGGACGTGCGGAGAAGTGAATCTGTGGCGACGGGAAGACAGACACTGGGGGGAGAGGCCGGCTCCCGGCAAGGGAGCGAGCAGCAGAGCACAGACTCAGAACTGTTAGAAATCAGCTCCACTGAGGGATGTTGCCCCAGAGACCAAGCAGGGGGTGAAGCCCCTGCAGGGACAGTGTGGTCTCAGGACCCATGGGGACACACAAAGACCAGGGGTGTCTGAGCGGGACCAAGTTCCCAGGTATCAGAGAGAAGCTGGCGGGAGAGACGGAGCTGAGATGAGGTGTCTCTCATCTCGGTGATACCTTGGGCTGTGATCTGAAGCACAGCCAGGCCACTGATCTGTGAGCAGGGACCCCAAGGGTGGCAGACCCGGAGAGACCCCCTCCTTCCTCCTCCAGGAGGAGTGGCGTGGGAGTGGCTGCAGGAATCTGCCAGGTTCAGAGATTCTAAACAGGGCCACGCCAGAGATAGAGACACTCAGTCACAGGCTGGGTGAGCTCGGAGAGCGGCCAGAGACCAGGAGATGGGAGGGACTGCTTTTCTCTGAGGCGCACTGAAGACTGAGGCCCCCAGGTCTCGGCTCATCAGGGTCAGAGACTGGGAGCTGCCATTTTCAGTCCCGGCCTCCAAGGAGGTATGGAAAGCATTCAGGGAACAAAAGCTCCTGAGAGCGAACACAAGCTGGTTACTTAGCCTGGCCCCTGGCGAGGGCGGTGGGAATCCACCTCGGGCAGAGACACTTGAGAATCACAGCAACAGGCCCTTCCCCCGGAAGACCAGGAAAAACAAAAACATCCAGTAAAGTAAAGTTCAAGATTGCTGAGAATTGTGGAACTCCGGAGCTAGGGGAAAGCAACAGAGAGAATTCATGGCTTTTCCCCCATGATTCTTCAGT
>LNAC01001335.1:41867-82370 GCA_002007465.1 Ailurus styani | reverse complement strand
TTCTGCATGTGGCTGACCAGTTTTCCCAACACCATTTGTTGAAGAGACTGTCTTTTTCCCACTGGACATTCTTTCCTGCTTTGTCGAAGATTAGTTGACCATAGAGTTGAGGGTCCATTTTTGGGTTCTCTATTCTGTTCCACTGGTCTATGTGTCTGTTTTTGTGCCAGTACCATACTGTCTTGATGATGACAGCTTTGTAATAGAGCTTGAAATCTGGAATTGTGATGCCGCCAACTTTGCTTTTTTTTTTCAACATTCCTTTGGCTATTCGGGGTCTTTTCTGGTTCCATATAAATTTTTAGGATTATTTGTTCCATTTCTTTGAAATAAATTGCTGGTATTTTGATGGGTATTGCATTAAATGTGTAGATTGCTCTAGGTAGCATAGACATTTTCACAATATTTTTCTACCCATCCATGAGCATGGAGGGATCCCAATTATTCTAATATAGTTTCATCTTATGGTATCACTTATCTCTCGAATTCTTCCCTCATGGTCCAGGAGTTGGTTGTCTCATTTTTCATCCTCTTCTTTTTTCTCTAACATTTTGTCTTCTAAATCACTTATTCTGTCTTCTGCTTCATTTATCCTAGCCGTAAGAACCTCCATTTTCCTTTGCAACTTATTAATAGCCTTTTTGATTTCAGCTTGGTTAAATTTTCATTCTTTTATTTCTCCAGAAAGGATTTTTATTTCTTTAGCTAGGTCTCCTCTATTATATTCCATGTTTTATTCGAGCCCAGCCAGCACCTTAAGAATCGTCATTCTGAACTCTAGTTCTGTCATATTACTAATGTCCCATTGATTAAGTCCCTAGCCGTCATTACTGCCTCTTGTTCTTTTTGTTGTGTTGATTTTTTTCTGCCTTGTCATTTTATGCAGATAAGAATAGATGGATGAGAGATCCAAATACTAAAGGGTAGCAATGACCCCAGAGAAATATACACTAACCTACTCAGAAGAGACCTGGAACTGGGGAGAATAGAAAGAGGCAAAAAAACAAACAAAACCAAATCATACAAACAAAAACAAACAAAACAAAAATAAATAAAACAATATCCTATATCTATATTTATATTATTCATTTCTGTTTCTCTATCTATGTCTGTCTCTAACTTTATCTCTATCCCTATCTCTATTAGACTGGTGAATTGAACAGACCCTATATGTATACAAGAAATAAGTTTGAATACAATGAAGGGATAAAATCTGATCATAACAATGAAAATTAAAAAAGATTAAAAAGTGTTGATTAGATGTAATAGTTAAAAACATTAAAATAGGAAAAAGGAAAAAATTTTAATGAAATAAGTAAGAAAAAAATTCAAAGAATTTAACTTTGAATGACTAAAGAATCATGGGGTAAAAGCCATTAATTCTCTGTGTTTCTTTCCCCTAGCTCTGGAGTTCCACAATTCTCATTAATCTTGAACTTGACTTTGGCTGGATGCTTTCTTCTGGTCTTCTTTGCGTGGGGCCTGTTGTTGTGATTCTCAAGTGTTGTTGCCTGAGGCGGATTTGCGCTGCCCTCGCCAGGGGCCAGGCTGAGTAATCAACTCGGGTTCGTTTTAGAGCTTTTGTTCCCTGAACACTTTCCATAGGGCTTTGGAGGACGGAACTGAAAATGGCGGCTCTCAGTCTCCGATCCAGAGGAACCGAGAGCTCAGGTCCTCAGTCCTCAGTGCACCTCAGAGAAAAGCAGTGTGTCCGTCCCGTCTCCTGGTCTCTAGTCGCACTCTGAGCTCACCAGGCCTGTGACCAAGCATCTCTATCTCTGGCGCACGGCCCGGTTTAGAGTCTCTGAACCAGGCAGATTGCTGCAGCTGCTCCCGCACTGCTCCTCCCAGAGGAGGAAGGAGGGTTCTCTCCAGGTCTGCCACCCGTGGGGTCCCCACTCACAGAGCAGTGGCTGGCTGTGCTTCGGATCATAGCCCAAGGTATCACCGAGCTGAGAGACCCCTTCTCAGCTCAGCTCTGTCTCTCCCGTCAGCTTCTCTCTAATACCTGGGAATTTGGTCATGCTCAGACACCCCTGGTCTTTTTGTGTCCCTGTGAGGGCTTCACCCACGCTTGGCCTCTAGGGCGAGGTCCCTCAGTGGAGCCTACTTCTAACAGTTCTGAGTCTGTGTTCCACTGCTCGCTCACTTGCTGGGAGCCGGCCCCTCCCCCCAGGTCTAGCTTCCCGTCGCTTCAAATTCACTTCTCCACACGTCCTACCTTCCAGAACGTGGATTTTCTGTTCCTAGAATCTCTGCTCTTCTTCTCTTCGATCTCCTGTAGAATTTGTGGGTGTTCAGAATAGTTTGATAGCTATCTGGGTGAATTTCTGGGACCTGATGATAATTGGTCTCCTACTCAGATGCCATCTTACCGCTTCCTCTTTTTAATATACTGTTGGATCCTATTAGCTAGGATCTTATTGAGATTCTTGGCATCCATATTCATGAGGAATTTTGGTCTGAAATTCTCTTTTTTGATGGGATCATTGCCTGGTATGGGATTCAAGGTAATGCTGGCTTCATAGAAAGAGTCTGGGAGTTTTCCCTCTGTTTCTATTTTTTGAAACAGCTTCAGGAGAATAGGTAATATTTCTTGTTTGTACGTTTGGTAGGATACCCAAGGGAATCTGTCAGGTCCTGGATTCAGTTTTTTGAGAGGTTTTTGATCAGTGCTTCAATCTTGTTACTAGATGTTGGTGTATTCAGGCTGTCAATTTCTTCCTGTTTCCGACATGGAAGTTGATAGGTTTCCAGGAAAATTTCTTCTAGGTTGCTTAACTTATTGGCATATAATGGTTGATAATATTTTCTGATAATTATTTCTATTTCCTTGGTGTTAATCGTGATCTCTCCCTTTTCATTCATAATTTTACTAATGAGTCCTCTCTTACTTTACTTTACTAATGAGTCCCCTTTTCTTTTGGACTAGTGTGGCAGTGGTTTATCGCTTTTATTAATTTTTTTTCAAAGATTAGCTTCTATTTTCATTGATGTGTTCTACTGTATCACTAGTTTCTAGCTCATTGATCTCTGCTCTAATATTAACTATTTTCCTTTTTGGGTGTCAGGTTGGATTAATTTGTTTTTGATTTTCTAGTTCCTTCAGGTGTAAAGAGAGTTGGTATAATCAGGATCTTCCAATTTTTTTTGAGTGAGGTTTAGATGGCTATGTATTTCCCCATTAGGACTGCCTTTGCTGTATCCCATTGGTTTTGGACCGATGTGTCTTCATTACCATTCGTTCCATGAATTGTTTAATTCATCTTCGATTTCCTGGTTGATCCAGACATTCTTGAGCAGGATGGTCTTTAGCTTCCAAGTGTTTGAATTCCTTCCAAACTTTTTCTTGTGGTTGAGTTCCAGTGCAAAGGCATTGTGATCTGAGAATATGCAGCTCTGATTTGTGACTGAGTTTGTGGTCTATTCTGGAGAAAGTTCTATGTGCACTTGAGAAGAATGAGTATTCTGTATATATCTATGAGGTCCATCTGGTTCAATGTGTCATTCAAAGCTCTTGTTTCTTTGTTGATTTTCTGTTTAGATGAACTGTTGATTGCTGAGAGTGGTGTGTTACCTTCTCCTACAATTCATGTACTCATATCAATATGACTCTTTATTTTGTTTAACAGTTGGCTTATATAGATGGCTGCTCCTATGTTGGGGGCATAAATATTAACAATTGTTGGGACACCTGGGTGGCTCAGTGGCCTCAGCCTTTGGCTCAGGTCATGATCTCAGGGTCCTGGGATCAAGCCAGGCATTGGGCTCCCTGCTCAGCAGGGAGCCTGCTTCCTCCTCTCTCTCTGCCTGCCTCTCTGCCTACATTGGGCTCCCTGCTCAGCAGGGAGCCTGCTTCCTCCTCTCTCTCTGCCTGCCTCTCTGCCTACTTGTGATCTCTCTCTCTCTCTGTCTTTAAGAATGATGTAGTATCCTTCTGTATCTCTGACTACAGTCTTTAGCTTAAAATCTAATTTATCTGATATGAAAATTGCTACCCCAGCTTTCTTTTGAGGCCTATTGGCATGGAAGATGGTTCTCCATTCCTTCACTTTCAGTCTGGATATATCTTCAGGTTCAAAATGTGTCTCTTGTAGACAGCATATGGATGACTTCTATGTTTTATCTAGTCTGCAACCCTGTGCCTTTTTATGGGAGCATTTAGGCAGTTCATGCTGAGAGTGATTATTGAAAGGTAAGTTTTTATTGACATCATGTCGCCTGTGAAAACCTTGTTTCTATGCATTGTCTCTGTAACTTTCTGTTCTATGTCACTCTTGGGTTTTTTGTTCTTTTATAGAACCCCTCCTCCTTAATATTTCTTGTAGTGCTGGCTTGGTGGTCACATAATCGTTTAGACCTTGCTGATCTTGGAAGCTCTTTATTTCTCCATTCATTCTGAATGTCAGCCTTGCTGGATAAAGTATTCTTGGTTGCATGTTCTTCTCATTTAGTGCCCTGAATATGTCTTGCCAGCCCTTTCTGGCTTTCCAGGTTTCTTGGGACAGGTCCGACGTTATTCTGACTGTCCTTCCTCTCTATGTAAGGAATTTCTTTTCCCTAGCTGCCCTTAAAACCTCTTGTCTGAATTTATGATTTGTGAATCTCACAATTAAGTGTCTGGGAGTCTTTCTAGACTCATTGATCTTGGGGGTGTTCTCTCTGCTTCTAGGACACAAACATTTGTACCATTCCCCAGATAATGGAAATTTTCATCCAGTATTTGGTAAATCACCTCTTCGAGTCTTCTCTCTTTCTCCACCCACTCAGGGATCCCAATAATTCTGACATGTCATGCTGTCATTTATTTCCCTAATTCTATTTTCATGGCTTCTAAGTTGTTTGTTCCATGCTTCCTCCTCATCCTGCTTTTCTATTAGCCTGTCTTCTAGATCACTAATTCAATCTTTTTCCTCAGTTATCTGAGCTGTTAGGGTATTGAGATTAGATTGGATCTCCTTGATAGTATTTTTGACATCTACCAGATCAGCTCTCACTTTCGCCCTTAGAGATTCTATGTTCCCACTAATGGTCTTCTCCAATCTAGCTATTGCCTGGACAATTTTTACCCTGAATTCCATTTCTGACATTGTTCATGTCCATATCCAATAGTTCTGTGGCAGAGGTCACAGTCTATGAATTTTTCCTCTGCTGGGTGTTCCTGCTCCTAGTCATTTTGGTGAGAGCTGGTTGAGATGATGAATAGCTGAATATATTAATCACAATCCAGTCAAGGTGCCCCTTGGAAAGTTTTGGAGCAACCGGAAGTCACCAAAAAAAGAAAGAGAAAAGAAAGGAAAGAGAATAAAATAGGGGGAAGAAAAGAAAAAAGCCCAGCCAAAAGGAATCCCCAAAGTAAGATTTATAAGGTACATAAACCAAAAATGAACAAACAAAAAGACTGACAAACTTAAGAGAGAAGAAAGAAAAAAAAGAAGAAAAACCCTGCCAAAATGAACCCCAAGAATAAGATTTATATGGCACAAAAGCAAAATAAATACACAGAAACAATGCCAGAAAATAAGATCAAAGGTGATTATAAACATTTGATGTGGGCGAGGAAGATTATTTCAGTACTTTCTGAGTGTATTTTGCTATCTTTGTTAAAGGACTCAACTTTCCAGAGATACAGGGATATTAAAACTGGTTTATATATAGGGGTAGTATTGAATACGGTTAAAGGATACCTTAAGGCGTATATGTAAATATATATTAAAAATGAGAAAAAGAAAAAGAAACCCAGGTGTATGTATAAAAAGAGTTCAAATTAAAAGTTATTATGAAATATGTTGTATTAAATATCTAGTTGTAATGGTAACTAGATTAAAAAATAAAAGAAAAATCATGAAAACTAATTTAAAAAAGTTGTATCTATTAAATATACAGGTTTGGGGGCTTTACCGGGAGCCTACTATATTGTTTTCCCCTAATGTTGGAGTTTTACAGTTTTATGGGGACCCTGTCATTATTGTCCTCTTGTTCTTTTAGCTTGTCTTCTGTGGGAGGGGACTGTCTCACTGTTTTTTCAGTCTTGCTTGGGCTGAATTGCCCTGCCCCCTATAAAGGGGCTAAGCCCAGAGGAAAACGATTTTTCAGGTTTTTGTTCTCTGGAGATTTTTGTTCTTGGGCAGCTTATTGAGGCTTTTCAGAGGGCTAGTGTAGAAAAAAAAAAACTTCTGCCCCCAGTCCTTTACCTGAGAGAGGAGCCTCAGTGTGCTCCACTCTGGATGGTCCAGGACACACGGACTCCCCCTCTTCAATCTCCACTGAACACTGCAACCTCCCACAGGTGGTGCGCACTCTGAGCCACCATCTCAGTGTTTGCCTGAGGCTCCCAGTTGTGTCTGCACCCCTGTGCCACTAAGACCGCAAGCGATCTTGGTTCCAGGGAGCCCAGCACTGGCGGCTGTCAGGACTGCTGTCTGGGCTCCATGCCCATGACGGGGCAGCCAAACAAGTCTCTGATGCCTGAGGATTCAGAGACAGCGGGCATGTGCCCACAAGTTCTCTCAAGCACGGGCAGGGGTGCACTCAGCCCAGGCGGCAGAGAGCAGTGGTCCCAGGGATCATGGACAGGGACACTTGCCAGATTCTATCAGGGTCCCCGGCTATGACTGTTTGGGGACTCTGGGCTTAGGACCATGCTCGTGGCCGCCCAATTCCACCAGTTGCCCCTTAAAACATTTTGTTCTTTTTCAGTCCTTTTAAACAGACCCAAATTTAATGTTGGTCCCCAAGCACAGGGCACTTTTGTACTGGGGTATTATTTTCCAGTGTGTCACTCCTGGTGGTTTCCTCCCCCTTATGTTTATCCTCTGATATCAGTCTGAGCACTCCCACCTCACTTTACCTCACTGGTGATGATCTTCTGCCCATGTAGAGATCAAGAATTGTATAATCTTACTTTTCAGGCTGATTTCATGGGTGTTTGGAGTGTTCTGGTAGATATTTAGCTCACTTCAGGGGACCCATTGAACAAGGACTCCCACTTCTCCGCCATCTAGCCCCTTCTCCAAGAGACGCATTTTGAAGCTAAAGATATATCCAGACTTAAAGTGAAGGGATGGAGAACCATCTTCCATGCCAAAGGGCCTCAAAAGAAAGCTGGGGTCCTGATTCTTATATCAGATAAATTAAATTTTAACCTAAAGACTGTAGTCAGAGTTACAGAAGGACACTACATCAATCTTAAAGGGTCTATGCACCAAGAAGATAAAATAATTGTAAATATTTATGCCCTCAACATGGGAGCAACCAACTATATAAGCCAACTGTTAATCAAAATAAAAAGTCATACTGATATGAATACACTAATTGTAGGGGATCTTAACATGCCACTCTCAGGAATAGACAGATCATCTAAACAGAAAATCAACGAAGAAACAAGAGCTTTGAATGACACATTGAACCAGATGGACCTCATAGATATATACAGAACATTCCACCCTAAAACAACAGAATACTCATTCTTCTCAAGTGCACATAGAACTTTCTCAGAATAGACCACAAACTCAGTCACAAATCGGGGCTCAACCCATACCAAAAGATTGAGATTATTCCCAGCATATTCTCAGATCACAATGCCTTTATACTGGAACTCAACCACAAGAAAAAGTTTGGAAGGAATTCAAACACTTGGAAGCTAAAGACCATCCTGCTCAAGAATGTTTGGATCAACCAGGAAATCGAAGATGAATTAAACAATTCATGGAACGAATAGTAGTGAAGACACATTGGTCCAAAACCAATGGGATACAGCAAAGGCAGTCCTAAGGGGGAAATAATAGTCATCCAAGCCTCACTCAAAAAACTGAAAAATCCAAAACACACCAGCTCTCTTTACACCTTAAAGAACTGGAAAATCAAAAACAAGTTAAGCCAACCCCATGCACAAGAAGGGAAAAAATTAAGATTAGAGCAGAGATCAATGAGTTAGAAACTAGAGATACAGTAGAATACATCAATGAAACTAGAAGCTGGTTCTTTGAAAATATTAATAAGATCAATTAACCACTGACAATACTAATCTGAAAGAAAAGAGAGAAGACTCAAATTAATAAAATTATGAATGAAAGGGAGAGACCACAACTAACACCAAGGAAATAGAAAGAATTATCAGAAATTATTATCAACAGTTATATACCAATAAATTAAGCAACCTAGAAGAAATGGAAGGATTCCTGGAAAGCTATTACTTTCCAAGACGTAAGCAGGAAGAAATTGACAATGCGAATAGACCAATGTCTAGTAACAATATTGAAGCAATGATCATAAACCTCCCAAAAAACAAGAGTCCAGAACCTGACAGATTCCGTAGGGAATTCTACCAAACATTCAAGCAAGAAATACTTCCAAAATATTATGCTGAGTGAAATAAATCAAGCAGAGAAAGTCAATTATGTCGTTTCACTTATTTGTGGAGCATGAGAAATAACATGGAGGACATTAGAAGAAGGAAAGGAAAAGTGAATTGGGGTAAATCTGAGGGGGAGACGAAACATGTGAGACTGTGGGCTCTGAGAAACAAACTGAGAGTTTTGGAAGGGTCAGGGGTGGGAAATGGGTGAGCCTGGTGGTGATTATTAAGTAGGGTACATATTGCATGGAGCAATGGGTGTCGTGCATAAACAGTGAATCTTGGAACACTGAAAAAATAAAATTAGTCTAAGAAGAAAAGAAAAGAAAAAAGTTGTAAATTAAACTTTATCAAAATAAGCCTGTTTGCAAAAATGTATAGAAAAGTCATAAACTGGAAGAAACTATTTATAAATCATGTATCTGATTTTTAAAATGTGGGTTTAGAATATAGAAAGGACTCTAAAAAGCCATTAGTGATAAAATAAACAACCAAATAAAGAAATGGGCAAAGATTTGAATAATTCACAAAAGAAGATATAGTAAAGCACATAAATATGTTCAACATTATTAATGATAAAATCTAAATCACAATGAGATGATAATCCATACTCTTAGAATGGCTATTAAAAAGAGTGATTATACACCTGCCATATGGTTCAGACTTTCCACTGCTGGGTATTTTGTCCAGTAGAAATGAAAACATATTTCCATACAAAGATTTGTTCATGAATGTTCATAGCAAGTTTATTTTTAATAGTCAAACCCTGGAAACAACTCCAATGTCTACTAACAGATAAATGGATAAATAAATTGTGGTATTTTCATAAAATAAAATATTACTCAACAACAAAAAAGAATAAAATATTGATACAAATATCAACATTGTTGAGTTTCAAGATAATTATACTGAGTGGAAAAAGCTGAAAAGAAAGAACACAGACCTATGATTTCATTTATATAGTACTTTAAACATACCAACTAAGCTATAGTCACTGAAAGCAAGTCTGTGGCTGCCTGGGGATGGGAAGTTGGGAATGAATGGTTGAGAGTGATTACTAAGGGTCCTGATGAAACACTTTGGGATGGTAGCTGAAAACTTACCAAATATGATACTTGAAATATATGCAGTTTTTTGTTTGTTCAATATTCATCAATAAAGCAGTAAAGAATCAGTTAAAAAATTTAAAAAAAGATGATTGGTGTTAGTGTTGAAAAGGTCAGTGGTGAATATTAATACCCTTAGATTTGAGTACTAGCTGATTGTTTGAAAGAATTAATGATTGCTAAACCACTGGCTAGACTTATCCAAAAGAAAAGGAAAGGACCCAAATTAATAAAATTATGAATAAAAGGGGAGGGATCACAACTAACACCAAGGAAATAGAAACAATTATCAGAAATTATTATCAAGAACTATATGCCAATAAATTAAGCAACCTGGAAGAAATGAATGCCTTTCTGGAAACCATAAACTTACAAGAGAGAAACAGAAAGAAATTGACACCCTGAATAGACCAATAACCAGTAACAAGATTGAAGCAGTGATCAAAAACCTCACAAAAAACGAGAGTCCAGGACCTGACAGATTCCCTGGAGAACTCTACCAAACAATCAAACAAGAAATACTACCTATTCTTCTGAAGCAGTTTCAAAAAATAGAAACAGAAGGAAAACTTCCAGACTCTTTGTATGAGGCCAGTATTACCTTGGTCCCCAAACCAGGGAAAGACCTCATCAAAAAGAATTTCAAACCAATATCCCTGATGAATATGGATGCCAAGAATCTCAACAAGATCCTAGCTAATAGGATCCAACAGTATATTAAAAGGATTATCCACCACTACAGGTTGGGATTTATCCTTGGGATGCAAGAGTGGTTCAACATTCGCAAACAAATCAGTGTGATAGAACACATAAATAAGGGCAGAGAGAAGAACCACATGGTCCTCTCAATTGATGCAGAAAAAGCATTAGACAAAATACAGCATCCTTTCCTGATTAAAACTCTTCAAAGTATAGGGATAGAGGGAACATTGTGTAATTTCATAAAATCTATCTATGAAAAACCCATAGCGAATATCATTTTGAATGAGGGAAAAGCTGAGAGTCTTCCCACTGAGATCAGGAACTTGACAAGGATGCCCACTCTCAGCGCTGTTGTTCAACATAGTACTAGAAGACCTAGCAACAGCAATCAGACAACAAAAAGAAATAAAAGGTATTCAAATTGGCAAAGAAGTCAAACTCTCTCTCTTTGCAGATGACATGATGCTCTATATGGAAAACCCAAATGACTCCACCCCCAAATTACCAGAACTCATATAGCAATTCAGTAATGTGGTAGGATACGAAATCAATCCACAAAAATCAGTTGCTTTCTTATACACTAACAATGAAAATATAGAAAAAGAAATTATGGAATCAATTCCACTTACAATAGCATAAAAAACCATAAGATACCTTGGAATAAATCTAACCAAGGAGGTAAAAGTTCTATACTCTAAGAACTACAAAACACTCATGAAAGAAAGACCCAAAAAGATGAAAAAGCATTCCGTGTTCAAGGATCAGAATAAACATTGCTAAAATGACTCTGCTGCCCAGAGGAATCTATACTTTCAATTCCTTCCCTATCCAAATACCAATGGCATTTTTCAAAATGCTAGAACAAACAATCCTAAAATTTGTATGGAACCAGAAGAGACCCCAAGTTGCCAAGAAAATGTTGAAAAAGAAAAATAAAGCGGGGACCGTCATGTTGTCTGATTTCAAGCTTTACTACAACGCTGTGATCACCAAGATAGCATGGTACTGGCACAAAAAGAGACACGTAGAATAATGGAACAGAGTTGACAGACCAGATATAGACTCTTAACTCTATGGTCAACTAATCTTTGACAAAGCTGGAAAAAAATATCCAATGGAAGAAAGGCAGTCTCTTCAATAAATGGTGTCTGGAAAATTGGACAGGTATATATAGAAGAAGGAAATGGACCATTCTCTTACACCATGCAATAGGATAAACTCTAAATGGATGAAAGACTTCAATGTGAGAGAGGAATCCGTCAAAATCCTAGAGGAGAACATACGCAGTAAAATCTTCGACATCAACCACAGCAACTTCTTTCAAGACACGTCTTCAAAGGCAAGGGAAACAAAAGCGAAAATGAACTTTTGGGACTTCATCAAGAGAAAAACTTCTGCACAGCAAAGGAAACAGTCAACAAAACAAAGAGGCAACCCATGGAATGGGAGAAGATTTTGCAAATGACACTACAGACAAAGGACCGATATCAAAGATCTATAAAGAACTTCTTAAACTCAACACCCAAAAAACAGATACTCAAGTAAAAAATGGGCAGTAGACATGAGCAGACATTGCTCTGAAGAAGATATGCAAATGACTAACAGGCAAGGAGTGACTCTAACTTGGCTCCAAGGATGTTGGTAAGAAAATTATTTTCAGTGTTTGGTTCCAAATATAGATTAAGTATCTTTTGACTATTTTATAGCACTATTGTAAAGTTTTCCTCAAAAGATATCAAATGGAATCAATATGTTTATGATTAGTTTATAAAACCAGATTAAATTGTAGTTTGAAGATCTTAAGTTTATTTTCCAGCTTTATAAATATTTGAAGGGTATTTGTGATTTCAAGATTATTACAAGGACATAACTAGTATCATCTGAAATTACTTATCTGTGAGAATTGGGATCATTCCCAAACTTTGAACCAAGTGAAATACATAAATAAATTGGTTGCCATTAAATATTAAGTAACAAACTGTTAAATAATTAGCCACTATTAAATAAGAGACTGATGTACAATTGTGAAGTGGGCATTATAACTTCCAACTCCAAATATCTGTATTAATCAAAACAAGTCTTGTTTTAACAACTGATTAAATAATAAGCAAAATATGATCTTAAATTATATTTATTACTCTGACCCTAGAAAAATATAATTCTAGCATTTATATGTGGGTAAAGGAGAGTTTTATTATGAACAAAGTTTAGAATCACTATTCTAAAGCATATAAATGGACATTTTTTACTCATTACTTACCCTTAAGTAATTTAGCTGTTATGATAAAATGAAATGCATACATATAAATCTTAAACCATATAATATTAATTACAAAGTATTATTATTTGAGATGATTTGTCAAGTCCGAGGAACTATAAAATGAAAAACTTTAGACTGAGAAAAAGAAATCAAATGATTGGGTATAGATCAATGGCTGATAAGAAGTATTAGTGAAGAAATATCTAGGCTTCATTAAAGGAAAGGATTACGTTGTTCCAATGAAGAAGAGACAATATTAATTTACCCAGGTTAGTGGCAGTGAAATAAAAGGATGATGGAGATTTTGGGGTTGGAGGTGGTGGAATGTTCTTGCTCCAAGCAGTTGACAGTCAGCAGTCCAATGTCTTACAGATTAGACACTTATTTACTATTTATGCTGTTATTTTCAAAATGATAATGACTATTTGCTGTGTGTCAATCAGCAGAGAGACACTCTGCCTATTGTGCAACCCCCCCCCACAGATTATGGATATTCACTGACTAGTAAAATATGGAAGAAAAGAGAAAGGGGAAGGAAAAAATTACCATCTATTAAATGCCTGTTCTGCCAGAGTTTGTCAGACTTATTTACACATGGAGTTTTACCAGATCCTCTTAGCAAGGGTTAGTACTTCATACTGATAAAGTTAAAGTTCTGAAGTGTTAAAATATGTAAACTCATTCCACATATGTTGCATGCCAAATATGTACTATAATTGTGCTCATCTCTGAGAATATAAAGATAAAAACAAACAAATGTGATCTCTTCTTTCAAGGAAATTGCTGTGCAAATGTAGGACAACAATAAATAAGTGACTTACTGATGGTCACATAACTGGTGTGCCAAAAGGAATTTGAAAGCAGATTTTCCTAACTGTAGCACCCATCCTGTTTTTACCATCATACTGTGATGGGAGCAGAGAGTTGCTTCTCCTCATTATGTTCTTCCAACAATGTCCAGACTAAGGGTGTGGACAGGTCCAAAAGCACATTTCTCTATATTTTCTGGGCCTGATTTTGTAGGCCTTGACTGGACATCCACCAAGCTGCTAAATACAACTATAGTAATTGTTTAGAAATCTGCCACAGCAAATCATTACATGAGCAAAAATTTTAACTGAAACATATTTTGAGGTACTGATTTACTAGTTATTTTTGTCTTTCTGAATTTTCCTTTTCTGTTTTCTCATATTTAATTTTGTGGCTGGTTCTAAGTTCACTTCTTTAGGGAAAGTATGTGTCAAAGAGAAGGAAGTTTTTGTGGCTTTTGTTTATCTAAAGGCAAAGAGAGATAAATATATAAACAAAATATTTTGGAAGAGGGAGGTTTCTTCCCAACCCAATTCATTGACTTAAATGAGATCCTTCTGGGCTAGAAGAGGTAGGGAGAGGGAATAGAGCCTGCTGTGGGTCCACCCTCTATCTGGATTTCTAGAAGCATTGTTCAGAGAAGACAAAACGCCTAAAAAGAAAGTTTTTTGTGGTGCATTTGGACACACATGAAGTAGGAAGCACTGAAAAAAATTTCTATTCCCCAAATGCGGTGCCAAAGCAATGGGGAATAAAGAGCCTTATGGGTTAGGACAATGAAACACAGAACAGAGAGTTTAATACACACATCCCACCTAGAGGATATAGCCCAGAAAACGAGCACGACTTTGAGAAGGAGCAAAGGGAATAAGCTGTTTCCCACAAGCTCAGTTGGATACAGAACTCAGAGACAAAGAAGTTGAGTTCTAGAAGCTGAGTTCTATTTTTCTTGCACTCGTAGTTTGTACACTGATACAACTCTATTAGGGGCCATGGAAGAATGGAGAAGAGTAGACAGAGTTAAGGAGACGATATTACATTCATTAGGACTTCAGAAAGCATATCATGAGGTCTTTCACTGATAGTGGGAAAGACGTAACACACAAACCCTTTTACTCCCCATACACACACATCAGGTAAAGGCCTTCTAAGACACATCTGGTCTGCCTAGTCTAAATAATAAAATTTTTACTGTGATAAAATCTTTACCTACCACCAGGCCCAAATATCTAGCTAAAATAAATGGGGAGGTTAGTCTCGTTGTTAATACAAATATTAATGTAATAGAAACAATTGGCTGAGTCAGGCTGAATAATATGTATATGTGATTTATTATATTAATTTTAACATAATAAATGTAAAAGTTTTACAATTTAACTGTGATGTATCCAGGATATAGACTTCAGATCATCACGTAGATCATTGTTTACCATTAATTAGATACTCATGATTGATGAATCAAAAAGAACATATACTCTAAAAATCAATATTTATAGAACCAAAGGCTATAAAATAGATGGTGATGATAATATTTTAAAATATCATGTGAGATAGAAAACAAAAACAAAAACAAAACACAAATGGCTCTGATTCAAAGCATTTCCCAAAGAAGAATGAGTTCATGATCCAACTGATTGGCTACAGTCTAACATATATTCCATCTCTGGCAGTCTAACATATATTCCATCCCCATTCTACACCTGTGACAGCTCCAAATCGTCCATATCTGAATTTTGCTCCTTTCATTTGGAGGTGCCCTGTAGCTACCATGGATTGTTAGAACACCAGGGTGCTGTCTTCAGATGCACCTATTACTTCCTGCCTCACACTATAGGTACATTTTTTTGTTCTGGCAGATAGAGTGGCTGCCTACTAAAGGGTAGTCTTCTTCACCTCGCCCCAAGGAGTTCTGCTTCTTCCCAAAGCCTAAGGAAGTTGTTCTGGCTTCTTTGCATTAGATTTTGCCATGAGAAAATCACATCAGTGCCACCCATTCCAACCTTTAGCCTTAAGTTCCCAGACTCAGATCAAGCTCATTCCTTTCCCATTTATAAAGAATACCACATCTGACAGAGAGCAGAGCAGTGTCAGAGATACTGGTAGGAAAGTGCCCTATTATTTGTAAAGACTTGTTTTTCTGAATAAAAAAAAGTTACATTTTCTAAAAAAGCTTCTGGTTTCTTTTCATATCTGTTAGTGGATTCAGAGGTAAAGGACTCAGGATTGCACTGTTAGTTTGTAAAGTCTTTATTACACTGAAATCTTGGGGTGGGGGAATACTCTGGGTTTTAACCCAGGACCCATATATCTGAGTAAAGGAATTACATTGATTTCTATTTTCTATTTTGTACCTTAGATTTTTTCCTGTATTTTTATAGTAAGCAGGTATAACATTTTATGATCTTAAAATGTCATAAGAACCTGAATCATCTTGGCCAACTAATTCTTGGAACACTGTAATGTAGGTGAGAGTGATATTTACTCATCCATATATAACACCCCATGGAGTTCTGAATCAGGTATCCTCCCAGTGAACAAATACACTGGTTGAGTTCATAAGACTTTTTCTCAGGAAAATTGCTCCTGTCAAACCAAGTTATTCTGTATTAGCCACAGGCAATTGCCAAAAGTCTACAGCACTTCCCTATTTGAAATAATTTTTAGTAGATATTTATAATATTTCTTGTTCTTGTTTTTTTCATGTTGCTTAATTCCAACTCACTGTGTATGAATTTTAAAAAATTACCTGTTGTCTCTCCTCTACATGTGCTCTATTGCTGATTATGGACTGGCACTACTCAGAAGGATGTTGGGAGAAAAGTCTCTTAATATTCGTGGGAACATTTTTCATGTGACTGTTAGTCATTTGTATGTTTGCTTTGGAGAAGCGTCTGCTCATGTTTTCTGCCCCTTTTTGACTTGATTTCATCATTATTAGCCATCAGGGAAATTCAAATCAAAACCACATTGAGATACCACCTTACATCAGATAGAATGGCAAAAATTGACAAGGCAAGAAACAGCAAATGTTGGAAAATTTATGGAGAAAGGGGAACCCTCTTTACACTGTTGGTGGGAATGCAAATTGGTGCAGCCACTTTGGAAAACGGTGTGGAGCTCACTCAAAAAATTAAAAATAGATCTACCCTATGACCTGGGAATTGCACTACTGGGTAAGATATCTTTGTGCCCCAAAGATACAGATGTAGTGAAAAGAAGGGACACATGCATCCCAATGTTCATAGCAACAATGTCCACAATAGCCAAACTGTGGAAAGAGCCAAGATGCCCTTCAACAGATGAATGGATAAAGAAGATGTGCTCCATATAAACAATGGAATATTACTCAGCCATCAGAAAGAACGATTACCAACTTTTCATCACCAGAGATGGGAATGGATGAGATTATGCTCAGTGAAATAAGTGAAGCAGAGGACTTCAATTATCATATGGTTTTACTTATTTGTGGCACATAAGGAATAACATGGAGGACGTTAGGAGAAGGGAAAATGAAGGGGGAGAAATCAGAGTGGGAGATGAATCATGAGAGACTATGGACTCCAGGAAACAAACTGAGGGATTTAGAAGGGAGGGGATAGGGGAATGGGTGAGTCTTGGTGATGGGTATTAAGGAGGTCATGGATTGCATGAAGCACTGGGTGATATATGCAAAGAATGAATCATGGAACACTACATCAAAAACTAATGATGTACTTGTATGGTGACTCATAACAAAATAAAAAATATTCCATGGGAAAAGTTGAATGGGCTGTATGCTAAAAATTATAAATGTGCAAAATAATTTCTCATTTTGTCTTTCAAGTTCAAAATGACTTAACACTTTGCATTTGCTAAGAGTCAGTGATTTAAGTTATGGCAAGGACGACCCATATATCCAATAGTCTAATAGTCATAAAGATTTCATTCTTTTTAATAGAAAAAATTTGTGAGAGGAGGAGCAAGATGGAGGAGGAATACAAAACCGATTATCATCAGGTCCCAGAAATTCACCCAAATAGCTATCAAACCATTCTGGACACCTACAAATTCTACAGGAGATTGAAGAGAAGAAGAGCAGCAATTCTAGGAAGAGAAAATCGACCACTTACCAGAAGGTAGGATGTGCGGAGAAGTGAATCCGAAGTGATGGGAAGATAGACCTGGGGGGAGGGGCCTTCTCAGGGCAAGTGAGAGAGCAGTGAAGCACAAAATCAGAACATTTAGAAGTCTGCTCTACTGAGTAATGTTGCCCCAGAAGCTAAGCAGGGGGTGAAGCCCTTGTGAGGAGAGCATGGTCTCAGGAACCATGGGGACACAAAAAGACCAGGGGTGTCTGAGAGTGACAGAATTCCCAGGTATCAGAGAGGAGAAGTTGACTGGAGAGACAGAGCCAAGCTGAGGAGTTGTCTCTCAGCACAGTGTTACCTTAAACCATTATCCAAAGCACAGTCGGGCCACTGCTGTTTGAGCAGGGACCCCAAAGTGGTGGATCCAGAGAGACCCCCTCCTTCCTCCTCTGGGAGGACTGGCATGGGAGCATGCTCCAGGAATCTAATGGGTTTGGGGAATCTGGCCATGAGCCAGAGATGGAAATGCTTGGTCACAGGCTAGGTGAGCTTAGAGTGCTGCCAGAGACCAGGGAGATGGGAGGGACTGACTACTTTTCTCTGAGGACACACTGAGGAGAGAGGTCCCGAGTTCTCTGCTCTTCCAGGTTGGAGATTGGGAGGCCGCTATTTTCATTCCCCTCCTCCAAAGCTGAACGGAAAGCATTCAGGGAACAAAAGCTCCTGAGAGCAAACATGACCTGAATACTTAGCCTGGCCCCTGGCAAGAGTGGTGCAATTCTGCCTCAGGCAAAGACACTTGAGAATCACAGCAACAGGCCCCTCACCCAGAAGATCAGCAAGAACATCCAGCCAAGACCAAGTTCACCAGTCACTGAGAATTGTGGAACTCCAGAGCTAGGGGGAAGCAACACATAGAATTCATGGCTTTCCCCCCATGATCCTTTAGTCTTTCAAAGTTAAATTCCATGAATTTTATTTTTCTTAGTCTTCTCTTTTAAATTTTTTTGACTTTCTAATTTTAATGTTTTTTAACTATTTTATCTTATCAATACCTTTTAAAAATCTTTTTTAATTTTCATTGCTATAGTCATATTTTATCCCTTCACTGTATTTAACCTTATTTTTTGTATACATATAGAGTCTGTTCACTACACCAGTCTAATATCTATCTATATACATATAGATAGATAAAGATATAGTTATAGATAGATGATAGATAGATAGATAGATAGATAGGTATAGAGACAGAGACAGATATAGATATAGAAATAGATATATAAATATGCATATAGGTTTTTGTTGTTTTTGCTGATTTTTCCCTCTTTCTTCTTCCCCCAGTATCAGGTCGCTCCTGATTTTGTTAGTGTATAGTTTTCTGGGGTCATTGCTACCCTTTAGTATTTTGTTCTCTCATCCACCTATTATCTGGATAAAATGACAAGGCAGAAAAAATTAACCGACACACACACACAAAAGAACAAGAGGCAGTAACGATGGCTAGGGTACTAATCAATGAGGACATTAGAAATATGTCAGAACTAGAGCTCAGAAAGACAACTATCAAAGTTCTAGCTGAGCTCGAAAACAGCATGAAAGATAATAGAGAATCCCTCTCTAGTGATATAAAAACCCTTGCTGGAGAAATAAAAGAATGAAAATCTAACCAAGTTGAAATTAAAAAAGCTATTAATGAGGTGCAATAAAAAGTGGAAGCTCTTACTGCTAGGATAAATGAGGCATAAGACAGAATTAGGGATTTAGAAGACCACATGACAGAGAATAAAGTGGCAGAGGAAAAGAGAGACAAACAACTACTGGACCATGATGGGAGAATTCAAGAGATAAGTGATACCATAAGATGAAACAATAGGAGACTAATTGGGATCCCAGAAGAAGAAGAAAGAGAGAGAGGGGCAGAAGGTATATTGGAGCAAATTAGAGTACAGAATTTCCCTAATTTGGCGAAGGGAACAAGCATCGAGATCCAGGAGGCACAGAGAAATCCCTTCAAAATCAATAAAAATAGGTCCACACCCTGTCATCTAATAGTAAAATTTACAAGTCTTAGTGAAAAAGTGAAAATCCTGAAAGCAGCTCAGGAGAAGCCATCTATAATATACAATGGTAGAAATATTAGACTGACAGCAGACCTATCCAGAGAGACCTGGCAGGCCAGAAAGACCTGGCATAATATATTCAGAGCACTAAACGAGAAAAATATGCAGCCAAGAATACTATATTCTTCTAGGCTGTCACTGAAAATAGAAGGAGAGATAAAAATCTTCCAGGACAAACAAAAACTAAAGGAATTTGCAAACACCAAGCCAGCCCTACAGGAAATATTGAAAGGGGTCCTCTAAACAAAGAGAACCTAAAAGAAACATAGACCAGAAAGGAAGAGGCACAGTATACAGTAACAGTCACTATACAGGCAATATAATGGCACTAAATAAATAACTCTCAATAGTTACCCTGAATGTAAATGGACTACATGACCCAACTAAAAGACACAGGGTATCAGAATGGATAAAAAAAAAAAAAAAAAAAAAAACAAGACCCATCGATATGCTGTCTACAAGAAACTCATTTTAGACCCAAAGTCACCTCCACATTTGAAGTGAGGGGTGGAAAACAATTTACCATGCTAATGGACATCAAAAAAAACTGGGGCGGCAATCCTTATATCAGATAAATTAGAGTTTAAGCGAAAAATTATTATAAGAGATGAGGAAGGACACTATATCATACCTAAAGAATCTGTCCAACAGGGAGATCTAACAATTTTAAGTATCTATGACCCTAACATGGGAGCAGCCAACTATATAAACCAATTAATAACAAAATCAAAGACACGTTGACAATAATATAATAATAGTAGGGGACTTTAACACCCCCATTACTGAAATGGACAGATCATCGAAGCAAAAGATCAACAAGGAAATAAAGGCTTTAAATGACACCCTGGATCAGGTGGACATCGCGGATATATTCAGAACATTCCATCCCAAAACAACAGAATACACATTCAGAATACACCTGGAACATTATCCAGAATACACCACATTCTGGGTCACAAATCAGGTCTCAACCTGTACCAAAAGGTGGGCATCATTCCCTGCACATTTTCAGACTATATTTCTCTGAAACTAGAATGTAATCACAAGAGGAAAGTTGGAAAGAACTCAAATACATGGAGGCTAAAGAGCACCCTACTCAAGAATGAATGGGTCAACCAGGAAATTAAAGAAGAATTAAAAAAATTCATGGAAACAAATGAAAATGAAAACACAACTGTTCAAAAATCTTTGGGACACAGCAAAAGCAGTCCTGAGAGGAAAGTATATAGTGATACAAGCAGTTCTCAAGAAACAAGAAAGGTCTCAAGTACACAACCTAACTCTACACCTACAAAAGCTAGAGAAAGAACAGGAAAGAAAGCCTACACCCAAGAGGAGAAGAGAAATAATAAAGATCAGAGCAGAAATCAATGAAATAGAAATGAAAAGAACAGTGGAACAAATCAATGAAAGTAGGAGCTCGTTCTTTGAAAGAACTAATAAGATTGAGAGAGCCCTGGCCAGACTTATCCAAAAGAAAAGAGAAAGGACTCTCAAATTAATAAAATCATGAGTGAAGAGAAGAGATCACAATCAACACCAAAGACATACAAGCAATTGTCAGAACATATTATGAGCAACTCTACACCAGCAAATTTAACAATCTGGAAGAAACAGTGCATTCTTGGAGAAATATACACTACCAAAACTGAACCAGGAAGAAATAGAAAACCTGAATAGACACCTAACCAGTAAGGAGATTGAAGCAGTCATCAAAAATCTCCCAAAAACAAGAGCCCAGGGCCAGACGGCTTCCCAGAGGAATTCTACCAAACATTCAAAGAAGAATTAATACTTATTCTCTTGAAACTGTTCCAAAAAATAGAAATGGAAGGAAAACTTCCAAACTCATTTTATGAGGCCAGCATTACCTTGATCTGCTATTAGGGAAAGACCCCATCAAAAAGGAGAATTACAGACCAATATCCTTGATGAACACAGATGCAAAAATCCTCAACAAAACAGGCTAGAAGTCCTAGCCTCAGCAATCAGACAACAGAAAGTAATAAAAGCCATCCAAATTGGCAAGGAAGAAGTCAAATTCTCACTCTTTGCAGATGATATGATACTTTATGTGGAACACCCAAAAGACTCCAATCCAAAACTGCTAGAACTCATACAGGAATTCAGTAAAGTGTCAGGATATAAAATCAATGCACAGAAATCACTTGCATTTCTATATACCAACAACAAAACAGAAGAAAGAGAAATTAAGGAGCTGATCCCATTTACAATTGGACCCAAAATAATAAGATCCCTAGGAATAAATGTAACGAAATAGGCAAAGAATCTGTATTCAGAAAACAATAAAGGACTCATGAAAGAAATTGAGGAAGACACAAAGAAATGGAAAAACATTCCATGTTCATGGATTGGAAGAACAAATATTGAGAAAATGTCTACGCTACCTAGAGCAATCGACACAATGAATGCAATTCCCATCAAAATACCAGCAATTTATTTCAAGGAAATGGAACAAATAATTCTAAAATTTATATGAAACAAAGAAAGACCCCGAATAGCCAGAGAAATCTTGAAAAAGAAAATCAAAGTTGGTGGCATCCCAATTCCAGACTTCAAGCTTTATTACAAAGCCGTCATCATGAAGACAGTATGGTACTGGCACAAAAACAGACACATAGATCAGTGGAACAGAATAGAAAGCCCAGAAATGGACCCTCAACTCTATGGTTAACTGGGTTGACAAAGCAGGAAAGAATGTCCAATGGATAAAAGACAGTCTCTTCAACAAATGGTGTTGGGAAAACTGGTCAGCCACATGCAGAAAAATGAAAGTGGATCATTTCCTTAAACCACATACAAAAGTAGACTCAAAATGGATGAAAGACCTCAATGTGATATAGGAATCCATCAAAATCCTCGAGGAGAACACAGGCAGCAACCTCTTCGACCTCAACCGCAACAACTTCTTCCTAGGAACCTCACCAAAGGCAAGAGAAGCAAGGGCAGAAATGAACTATTGGGACTTCATCAAGATTAAAAGCTTTTTCACAGCAAAGGAAACAGTCAACAAAACCAAAAGACAACTGACAGAATGGGAGAAGATATTTGCAAATGACATATCAGATAAAGGGCTTGTGTCCAAAATCTATAAAGAGCTTCTCAAACTCAACACCCATAAAACAAATAACCCAGTCAAGAAATGGGCAGAAGACATGAACAGACATTTCTCCAAAGAAGACATCCAAATGGCCAACAGACACTTGAGAAATTGCTCAACATCACTCCACATCAGGGAAATACAAATCAAAATCACAGTGAGATACCACCTCACACCAGTCAGAATGGCTAAAATCCACATGTCAGGAAACCACAGATGTTGGCGAGGATGCGGAGAAAGGGAAACCCTCCTACACTGTTGGTGGGAACGCAAGCTGGTGCAGCCACTCTGGAAAACAGTATGGAAGTTCCTCAAAAAGTTGAAAATAGATCTACCCTATGACCCAGGAATCGCACTACTGGGTATTTACCTTACAGATACAAAGGAAGTGATCCTCAGGGGCATGTGCACCCGAATGTTTATAGCAGCAACGTCCACAATAGCCAAACTATGGAAAGAACCTAGATGTCCATCAACAGATGAATCCAGGAATCGCACTACTGGGTATTTACCTTACAGATACAAAGGAAGTGATCCTCAGGGGCATGTGCACCCGAATGTTTATAGCAGCAACGTCCACAATGGTATTATGCTGAGCAAAATAAGTCAATCAGAGAAAGATAATTATCATATGATCTCTCTGATATGAGGATCTTGAGGGGCAGGGTGGGGGGTCATGGGTTATAGGGAAGGAAAATTAATGAAATATTATGATGGGATGGGGAAGGAGACAAACCAGAAGAGACTCCTAATCTCACAAACAAACTGAAGATTCCTGGGGGGTGGGAGGGTAGGGATAGGGTGGATGGGTTATAGACATTGGGGAGGGTTTGTGCTTTGGTGAATACTATGAAGGGTGTAAGCCTGATGATTCACAGACCTGTACCTCTGGGGCAAATAATAATAATAATTAATAATAATAATAATAATAATAATAATAATAGAAATGGCTTTGCCCCAATATCCAGCCCCAGAACTGAAAGATCATGGCCTTCCCTCTTCTGTAAAGTCTCTGGGGCAAATGGTCTTCACTTTTGTGTGTGCTAAATTCCACAGACTCCTGTGGTGTGTGCCCACAGTGATCATCCCAGGGCGGGTCTGAGGGTTTTGCATTACTGCCCTTTGTAGGCCCCTGGCTCTGAGAGGCAGTCTTGGGATCATGCGCTATCTGCTCTGCCCCTCTTGGGGATGGCAGATGGTCCTTGCACTCCAGTCCTTTGTAGCATGCCCTGGCAGAGAGCAGTCACGTGGTCAGCTCTGCTTGTGGTTTATGGAGACCCAAGCTGAAAGCCCCCTCTGTGTTTACTGACTGCAACTAGTTTCCCTGCTCCACTGGGTACTCTATAAGCTAAGGCACCCCAGTTAGTTCTGTGACCTCTGGGGTCCTGAGACTACACTGACCCACCTAGAATTCTGTTATTTTCATCCCCTAAGCCTCTTTTAGTCAGAGATGTCTCTCACTGGAGCAGATTTCTAAGGGTTATGATTTTGCCCTCCAGGGATATATCACTTTCCAGTAGCTAGCTTATGGAGGCTCCCTCCCCGCTCCATTTATCTTCCTATATCTCCCCTCAGATTTACTTCTCTGCACCTCTTACATTACAAAAAGCAGTTACTTTTCTACTTGTAGCATTCCAGATATTTTTTTCCTTACATCTCCATCTGAATTCATGGATGTTCAGAATGGTTTGATATTTATCTAGCTAAATCCAAGGGACGAGATGAAACAAGCTTCCCTACTCCTCTGCCATCTTGCCTCCTCTCCCTCCTGCTCCTACTCTTAAGCAGAAAGATATGTCATGAGACTGACGAAATAGACCAAATGAGAGGTGGTGATATTTTGGAACAAGATATAGTAGAGATGAAGTGAAACTAATGGATTCAAAATACATTCTGGGAGTAGTGTAATAATGACTGATGACAAATTGGATAGTTTGGAGTGAGAATAATAGATGAATTGATAATGATAAGATGACGAGAAGAACATGGATTTGGGGCTCGAGCAGCTGGACAGATGGCAGTGCTATTTACTCAAATGATAAGGATTTCAACAATAGGTTTGAAGTGTGATGGCAATCAAAAGTTTTATATTAGCTGTGATAAGTTTGAAACACCTATTAGCAACGGATCAGGTAGTGATTCATCATGTAGTGAGCTGGACATATAAGGCTGGAATTCATAGAGGAGGTCTGGGCTAGAGAATAAACATAAGTGTATAAACATGCATATCAATAAAAGCCACAAGAGATAGCCTATGTAGAAGGCAGATAAAGGACAATGTAACTAAGACATAGAGTACTCTAACATCTTCCTTGCTTGCAACTCAAGCCAAGTAGAATTTAGAACAATCAGTGAAATTAAAACAAGACAGAACAAAAAAGATAAAACCCATCAGTGCTGCAGACTGCCAAGGAAGCCAAAGAGAATTTTAAATAAAGTATTGAGGTTGCTGATATTAAAAAAGATGAGAATGGAGAATAATAGTTTTGCCAAACATAGAATTTGCCAATTCCCTCAAATATTAATACATGTTTTAACAAGAGTAGTTTAAGTGAGTTAGAGAGGATGAAATCCTAATCAGAATTGATTGTGGAGGGGACACAGGAAAAGTAAAGCAATGACTACAGACACTCTTACAAAAAGTTCTGAAGAAAAAAAGAAAGAAAGAAAGAAAGAGAAAAAAGAAAGAAAGGAAGAGAGAAAGAAAAAGAAAGAAAGAAATTAGAGACAAAGGGGTGTTACCTAGAGATAGGTGTAAGATGAAAGGAGGAGATACTAGGTCATTTCTGTATCTTATGGGATTCAGTAGAGAGAGCAATAAGGGAGGATGGTGACTGGAATAAAGTTCTTAAAAGATTAGAGAAGATAGAATCCAGAGTACAAATGAGAAACTGATCTTTGATAGGAGCCATGAAACTCCATATGCCATAAGAAAAGGGAAGATGGGGCACCTGGGTGGCTCAGTTGTTTAAACACCCAACTCTTGATTTTGGCTCAGATCATGATCTCAGAATCATGAGATCAAGCCCTGTGTTAGGCTCCGTGCTGAGTGTGGAGTCTGCTTAAAAGTTCCTCTCCCTCCCTCCCTCTTCCCCTTTCCCAACCCCCAATCATGCTCTCTTTCTCTCTCACACACTCTCTCTCAATAAAAAAGGGGGGAGGGGAGATAAACTGTACAGGTATAGATGCAGGGAAATTGGTTAGTGGGATGATGGGTTTCATATGGGTTTGCTTCCATTTTTCAGTGAAATAAAATTGAAGATCATCAGCTGACAGTGATGGGGAAAGAGGAGGTGTGGAAATCTAAAATGAGAAAAGAAACTGAAATAGTCCTTTTAGAAACATGGAAAACAAGTACAGTAGGAAAAGTTAGTAAAATTATGGGGCAGCAGTAAGTACCCATTTGAGAATATGAATTTAAAGTAAGCCAATCAGCAGGGATACTTTTTCTTCAATTATACATTCAATTACATTTAAGCAGGAATTAGGTGGACAGTTGGGTTTAAACAGGTGAGCTTGTCAGACAACTAATGGGAGAAAAAACATCACAGGTAGTTACAGGCTTTTGTAAGGGAATGATTTTAATGGTAGATCATGAAATCTAAGGTGGGCCAATGAGAAATGAAGCCATGATAGTTATGTGGACTAGGAGAAATGGTAGCAAGAAGGGTCAGTGGATCAGTGGTAAAATAGAATACAGTAAATTTTAAATGTTAGTAGTAGAGTGTACCAGATAGAAAAGAAAAGTAGAAGGTGGTAGTCAGAGAGTAATATACTTTATATTGAGGCTTTACTTGTGAATGAAACAGTCAAGTTTCATTGGGAGTTGGTGGCTAATGTGACATGTAGAAAATGATCATTAGAGGTGGGAGGTGAACAAACAGAGAGAACAACTCTGCTTCTGGAACCATTCCTGACACTGAGCAGAAGTCCAGGCCTCCATACTACTGAAGACACTGCTGCCAAAAGCAGAAAACAAACAAACAAACAAATGAATCTCTTTCCATTCCTTTTCTAATGTAAGTTGAGCCACCTGCACATGCCACTTTTGTAATCAGGGAATGTTCAAGCCTAAACTCATATATTCCACTCTCTATTGATAAAACACTCTGATATGCACACACAATTTTACATCTTTGTGAAATAGATAATACTTAGGTTATTTCAGGCAGCTACAATGACATGGTCTTAGGTAACAGGTTTACTTGTATTCAAAGATCATGTAGTCTTTAACAGTGTTTAATAGCATGCTAAGAGCTTCTTCTCAAACGGAGAATGATCATTTGTAAAAGATGGCACTGCTTTGCTCCCAAACCCTAGGAGTTGTGCTTCTGCCGTGAGAGTTTTCCAGATTCCCAACACAGAATCCCTGTCTTCCTAAGCTTTTGAATTTAGTCAAACACCCAAGCAAACTCATGCTCCTTCATCTAGAATCCACTGCCACACATACATCCGAGGTTTCTATTAATATAACTAGCAAAATTTACAGTTTCTTTGGCTTATTATATATCTCCTCTTGCATCAGATTTTATACATGTTGTTATGGCATGTGATAGGATCTGACCTAGCTAAGGATTTGGAAACCATGGGGCAAGGGGGATGGTCCTTGAATAAAATTGGTAAACCACTGCAGAGAAAGGCTAGTCCCCTCAGGGGGGAAAAAAAAGTGGAGCTGCCTCGACTTGATTCAGGGGGATCTGAGGTTCAAGGTTTTCAAATTTCCTTATATCTAGATTTCAGATTTCCTTATATATACACAAATGTTGTTTAGAAATCTAGACAAATTCCAATTCTCCTTATCCTATCTGTCCAAAGAAATATCCTTGTATTCACATAAGAGACTTGAAAAGACTGAAAAGTTAATTCACATTGTAATTATGCAACCAGGTGACAAAATTTTATGCTTTTTTTTATAGCTGTAGTGGCTTGAGGCTAGTAACAATGAGATTATGTTATGGCATCATAGACACTCTTATGTCTTAAGTCAAGACTTTAGTTTCGAGCTTTTATTTTTATTTCTGAAGCTTCTCTAGTACGGAAGCAATCATCCACTCTTCAGTCCTTGTAGTCATCATTCCGCCAGAAAAGCACATCCTAAAGTTGCCATTCATTTATTTTAGGCTCACGGTTTTATTTATTTTTTGAAAAATTAAATAATATTACAAATCAATCAATGTGATAGAACAAATCAATAAGAGGAGAAGAACCACACAGTCCTCTCAATTGATACAGAAAAATCTTTAGACAAAATACAACATTCTTTCCTGATTAAAATTCCTCAATGTATAGGGATAGAGGGAACATTCTTCAGCTTCATAAAATCTATCTATTGAAAACCCACAGCACATATCAGTCTCAGTGGGGAAAAGCTGACAGCCTTCCCATTGAGATCAGGAACACGACAAGGATGCCCACTCTCACCACTGTTGCTAAGCATAGTACTAGAAGTACTAGAAGTACTAGCAACAGCAATCAGGCAACAAAAAGAAATAAAAGGTATTCAAATTGGCAAAGAAGTCAAACCCTCTTTTCAGAAGACATGATACTTTATATGGAAAACCCAAAAGACTCCACCCCCAAACTACTAGAACTCAATACAGCAATTCAGTAATGTGGCAGGATACAAAATCAATCCACAGAAATCAGTTGCTTTCTTATACACTAGCAATGAATCTATAGAAAGGGAAATTAGAGAATTGATTCCATTTACTATAGAACCAAGAACCATAAGATACCTTGGAATAAACCTAGCCAAAGAGTTAATGATCTGTACTCGAGGAACTACAGAAGACTCATGAAAGAAATTGAAGAAGACACAAAAAGATGGAGAAGCATTCCAAGTTCATGGATCTGAAGAATAAACATTGTTAAAATGGCTATACTGCCCAGAGCAATCTATACTTTCAATGCCATCCTGATCAAAATTCCACTGGCATTTATCAAGGCGCTAAAACAAACAGTCCTAAGATTTGTATGGAACCAAAAAAGACTAAGGAAAGAAGACTAAGGAAATGTTGAAAAAGAAAAACAAAGCTGGGAGCATCACGTTGCCAGATTTCAAGCTTTACTACAAAGCTGTGATCACCAAGACAGCATGGTACTGGCACAAAAAGAGACACACCAACGGAACAGAGTTGAGAATCCATATATGGACCCTCAACTCTATGGTCAAATAATCTTCGACAGAGCAGGAAAAAATATCCCGTGGAAAAAAGACAGACAGTCTCTTCAATAAATGGTGCTGGGAAAATTGGACACCTATGTATAGAAGAATGAAACGCAACCGTTCTTTCACACTATACACAAAGATAAACTCAAAATGGATGAAAGACCTCAACGTGAGGTAGAAATCTATCAAAATAGTAGAGGAGAACATGGGCAGTAACCTCTTTGACATTGGCCACAGCAACTTTTTCAAGACATATCTCCAAAGGCAGAGGATACAAAAGCAAAAATGAACTTTTGGAACTTCATCAAGAGAAAAAGCTTCTGCACAGCAAAGGAAACAGTCAACAAAACAGAGACAACCCACGGAGTGGGAGAAGATATTCGCAAATGACACTACAGACAAAGGGCTGATATCCAAGATCTAGAAAGAACTTCTCAAGCTCAACACCCAAAAAACAGATAATCATGTCAAAAAATGAGCAGAAGACATGTACAGACACTTCTCCAATGAAGACTCACAAATGGCTAACAGACACATGAAAAAATGATCATATCTCTAGCCATCAGGGAAATTCAAATCAAAACCACATTGAGATACCATCTTATAAAAGTTAGAATGGCCAAAGTCAACAGGACAGGAAATAACAAGTGTTGGAGAGGATGTGGAGAAAGGGGAACCCTTTTTCACTGTTGGTGGGAATGCAAGTTGGTGCAGCCATTTCAGAAAACAGTGTGGAGGTTCCTCAAAATATTAAAAATAGAGCTACCCTATGACTCTGCAATCACACTACTGGGTATTTACTCCAAACATACAGATGTAGTGAAAAGAAGGGCCCTATGTACCCCAATGTTCATAGCAGCAATGTCCACAATCACCAAACTGTGGAAAGAGCCAAGATGCCCTTCAACAGATGAATGGATAAAGAAGATGTGGTCCATATATACGATGGAATATTCCTCAGCCATCAGAAAGGATGAATACCCAACTTTTGTATCAACATGGACTAGTCTGGAGGAGATTATGCTGAGTGAAATAAGACAAACAGAGAAAGCACAAGATTGTCACCTCCTCAGCTATTCTTATGGCCGACATCCCAGTGTGATTCCTCTCTCTCTTGTCTCTCTCCTGTCCACAGAAATACACCCAGTAAAACTCATCTATAACCTGGTGGTGGAGGGAACTTGTCCAGCTATTATTAAAAATCCAGAAGCAATTAGAGAGAAAACAAAAAGACAAACAGAGAAAGTCAATGATCATATGGTTTCACTTACTTGTGGAACATAAGGAATAAAATGGAGGACTTTAGGAGAAGGAAAAGAAAAGTGAATTGGGGTAAATAGGAGGGGTAGATGAATCATGAGAGACTGTGGACTCTGAGAAACAAACTAAAGGAGGGATGAAAGAGGATGGATGAGCCTGGTGGTGGCTATTAAGGAGGGCACATGTTGCATGGAGCATCGGGTATGGTGCATAAACAATGAATCTTGGATCACTGAGAAAATAAAATAAAATAAAAAAGAAAGTCCAAATAATTAAATAATATTAGAGAAGAGCTTGTTTATTAATCAATGACACAAACAAAGAATCTGTTCCAAGCATTCCAATAAATCAGTATAGGAAATAGATCCCATAATTGGTTGGAAGCAGTGGAAGAGCAAGTTCATGTTACTCATTGATCTATAATTTTAAAAAGGAATGGAAAACTGAATGAGAAGCAATCGAAGTGGGAGACAAACCATGAGAAACTATGGAATCCAGGTACCAAACTGAAGGTTACAGAAGGGTGGGGGTGGGGGAAGGAATAATAGGGTGATGGATATTAAGGAGGGCATGTGTGGTTATGAGCACTGGGTGTTATATACAACTAATGAATCATTGAACACTACATCAAAAATTGATGATGTATTATAAGTTGGCTAATTAAACATAATAAAAACATTTTTTTAATTTTAAAGGGCTCTAACTCCCCCATGGCTGGCATAGGAAAAAAAAGAAGGGAATGATGTTTCTCAGAGTCCAAAAGTCATTGTAATATTGCTGCTGTTGCAAGAAAATGTAAGAAATATGGCTTCATTCATTGTTTTTGCACCACACCCAGTGCTCCATGCAATAGTGCCCCCCTTAATACCCACTACCAGGCTCACCCATCCCCCTCGCCTCCCCTCCATAAATCTCAGATTGTTTCTCAGAGTCCACAGTCTCTCATGGTTGGTCTCCCCCTCCAAATACCCCAATTCACTTTTCCTTTCCTTCTCCTTGAGTCCTCCATTTTATTCCTTATGTTCCGCAAGTAAGTGAAACCATATGATCATTGACTTTCTCTGTTTGTCTTATTTCACTAAGCATAATCTCCTCCACACCCATCAATGTTGAAACAAAAGTTGGGTATTCATCCTTTCTGATGGAGGCATAATATTCCATTGTATATATGGACCACATCTTCCTTATCCATTCATCTGTTGAAGGGCATCTTGGCTTTTTCCACAGATTGGCGATGGTGGACATTGCTACTATGAACATTGGGGTACATAGGGCCCTTCTTTTCACTACATCTGTATGTTTGGAGTAAATACCCAGTAGTGAAATTGCATGGTGACAGTGTAGCTCTATTTTTAATATTTTGAGGAATCTCCACACTGGTTTTCCAAAGTGGCTGCACCAACTTGCATTCCCACCGATAGTGAAAGAGGGTTCCCCTTTCTCCACATCCTCTCCAACACTTGCTATTTCTTGTCTTGTTGATTTTGACCATTCTAACTAGTATAAGATGGTATCTCAATGTTGTTTTGATTTGAATTTCCCTGATAGGTACTGATAATGAACATCTTTTCATGTGTCTATTGGCCATTTGTATGTCTTCATTGGAGAAGTGTCTGTTCATGTCTTCTGCCCACTTTTTGACATGATTATCTGTTTTATGGGCATTGAGTTTGAGAAGTCCTTTATAGATCTTGGATATCAGCCCTTTCTCTGTAGTATCATTTGCGAATATCTTCTCCCATTCTGTGGGTTGCTCTTTGTTTTGTTGACTGTTTCCTTTGCTGTGCAGAAACTTTTTACCTTGATGAAGTCCCAGAAGCTCATTTTCGCTTTTGTTTCCTTTGCCTTTGGAGACGTGTCTTAAAAGAAGTTGCTGTGGCTGATGTCAAAGACGTTACTGCCTATGTTATCCTCTAGGATTTTGATAGATTCCTGCCTCATGTTGAGGTCTTTCATCCATTTCGAGTTTATCTTTGTGTAGAGTGTGAGAGAATGGGTGCGTTTCATTCTTCTATACATAGCTGTCCAATTTTCCCAGCACCATTTATTGAAGAGACTGTCTTTTTTCCACTGGATATTTTTTCCTGCTTTGTTGAAGATTGTTTGACCATGGAGTTGAGGGTCCAAATCCAGACTCTCCATTCTGCTCCATTGGTCTATGTGTCCGTTTTTGTGCCAGTACCATGCTGTCTTGGTGATCACAACCTCGTAGTAAATCTTGACATCAAGCAATGTGATGCTCCCAGCTTTGTTCTTTGTTTTTCTTTTTCTTTTTTTTTTAAGTCTTTTTTTAAAAAGATTTTATTTATTCACTTCACAGAGGGAGAGAGATCACAGGAGGCAGAGAGGCAGGCAGGGGGGGGGGAAGCAGGCTCCCCGCTGAGCAGGGAGCCCGATGTGGGCCTCGATCCCAGGACCCTGAGATCATGACCTGAGCCGAAAGCAGAGGCCTCAACCCACTGAGCCACCCAGGCACCCTGTTCTTTGTTTTTCAACATTACCTTAGCGATTCAGGGTCTTTTCTGGTTCCATACAAATTTTAGGCTTGTTTGCTCTAGGACTTTGAAAAATGCCAGTGGAATTTCGATCAGGATGGCATTGAAAGTATAGATTGCTCTAGGCACTACAGACATTTTAACAATGCTTATTCTTCTGATCCAGTATCATGGAATGCTTTTCCATCTTTTTGTATCTTCTTCAATTTCTTTCATGAGACTTCTGTAGTTCCTCAAGTACTGATCCTTTACCTCTTTGGTTAGGTGTGTTCCAAGGTATCTTATGGTTCTTGGTTCTATAGTAAATGGAATCAATTCTCTAATTTCCCTTTCTATAGTTTCATTGCTAGTGTATAAGAAAGCAACTTATTTCTGTGGATTGATTTTGTATCCTGCCACATTACTGAATTGTTGTATTGAGTTCTAGTAGTTTGGGGGTGGAGTCTTTTGGGTTTTCCATATAGAGTATCATGTCATCTGCGAAGAGAGGGTGGGTGACTTCTTTGCCAATTTGAATACCATTTATTTCTTTTTGTTGTTCAATTGCTCTTGCTAGGACTTCTAGTACTATGCTTAGCAATAGTGGTGAGAGTGGGCATCCTTGTCGTGTTCCTGATCTCAATGGGAAGGCTGTCAGTTTTTCCCCATTGAGACTGATATGCGCTGTGGGTTTGTCATAGATAGGTTTTATGAAGTTGAGAAATGTTCCCTCTATCTCCATACCTTGAAGAGTTTTAATCAGGAACGGATGCTCCATTTTGTCAAGTGCTTTTTCTGCATCAACTGAGAGGACCATGTGGTTATTCTCTCTTCACTTATTGATTGGTTCTATCACATTAATTGATTTGCAAATGTTGAATCACCCTTGCATCCCAGGGATAAATCCCACCTGGTCATAGTGGATAATATTTTTTATCTTTTATTTTTATTTTATTTTTTTTATTTTATTTTTTTTTAAAGATTTTATTTCTTTATTTGACAGAGAGAGAGAGAGATCACAAGTAGGCAGAGAGGCAGAGAGAGAGGAGGAAGCAGGCTCCCCGCAGAGCAGAGAGCCCGATATGGGCCTCGATCCCAGGACCCTGAGATCATGACCTGAGCCGAAAGCAGAGGCTTTAACCCACTGAGCCACCCAGGCGCCCTATTTTTATTTTTAATTTAATTTTTATTTTTTTATTCTTTGCCCCAGGGGTACAGTTCTGTGAATCATCAGGCTTACATTTTTCACAGCATTCACCAAAGCACAAACCCTCCCCAATGTCCATAACCCATCCACCCTATCCCTACCCTCCCCCCCCCCAGTAACCCTCAGTTTGTTTTGTGAGATCACGATAATCTTTTTTTTTTAAAAAGATTTTATTTATTTATTTTTGACACAGAGAGAGAGAGATCACAACTAGGCCAAGAGGCAGGCAGAGGTTGAGGGGGGATGCAGCGTCCCCGCTGAGCGAGAGCCGGATGCAGGGCTCAATCCCAGGACGCTGAGAACATGACTTGAGCTGAAGACAGAGGCTTTTTTTTCCCCTAGTATTTATTTTTATTTATTTTTTTTAATTTAATTTTTATTCTTTGCCCAAGGGGTACAGGTCTGTGAATCATCAGGCTTACATCTTTCACAGCATTCACCAAAGCACAAACCCTCCCCAATGTCCATAACCCATCCACCCTATCCCTACCCTCCCACCCCCCAGTAACCCTCAGTTTGTTTTGTGAGATTAGGAGTCTCTTATGGTTTGTGTCCTTCCCCATCCCATCTTGTTTCATTATTTTCCCCTCCCTACCGCCCACGACCCTCCACCCTGCCCCTCAAGTTCTNAGTTCCTCATATCAGAGAGATCATATGATAATTGTCTTTCTCTGATTGACTTATTTCGCTCAGCATAATACCCTCCAGTTCCATCCATGTCGTTGCAAACGGCAAGATTTCGTTTCTTTTGATAGCTGCATAGTATTCCATTGTATATATATACCACATCTTCTTTATCCATTCATCTGTTGATGGACATCTAGGTTCTTTCCATAGTTTGGCTATTGTGAACATTGCTGCTATAAACATTCGGGTGCATGTGCCCCTGAGGATCACTACCTTTGTTGAAGACAGAGGCTTAACCCACTAAGCCACCCAGGTGGCCCATGGATAATCTTTTTAATGTACTGTTGGATCCTATTAGCTAGGATCTTGTTGAGAATCTTGGCATCCATATTCATAGGGATATTGGTCTGAAATTCTCCTTTTTGATGGGGTCTTTGCCTGGTTTGGGGATCAAGGTAATGCTGGCTTCATAGAAAGAGTCTGAAAGTTTTCCCTCTGTTTCTATTTTTTGAAACAGCTTCAGGAGAATAGGTATTATTTCTTGTTTGACTGTTTGGTAGAGTTCCCCAGGGAATCCTTCAGGTCCTGGACTCTTGGTTTTTGGGAGGTTTTTGTTCACCGCTTCAATCTCATTACTCAATATTGGTTTATTCAGGTTGTCAATTTCTTCCTGTTTCAGTCTTCAAAGTTTATAGGTTTCCAGGAATGCATCACTTTCTGCTAGGTTGCTTAACGTATTGGCATATAGCTGTTGATAGTCGTTTCCCATTTCATTCATAATTTTATTAATTTGTGTCCTCTCTCTTTTCTTTTGGATTAGTTTGGGCAGTGGTTTATTGATCTTATTAAGTCTTTCAAAGAACCAGTTTCTAGTTTCATTGATGTGTTCTGCTGTATCTCTAGTTTCTAATTCATTGATCTCTGCTATAATCTTATTAATTCCCTTCTTGTGTGTGAGGTTGGCTTAACTGGTTGTTAATTTTCTAGTTCCTTAAGGTGTAAGGAGAGTTGGTGTATGCGGGATCTTTCAATTTTTTTGAGTGAGGCTTGGATGGCTATATATTTCCCCCTTAGGTCCGCCTTTGCTCTATTCCATAGGTTTTGGACTGATGTGTCTTCATTCTCATTGGTTTCCATGAATTGTTTAAGTTCTTCTTTGATTTCCTGGTTGATGCAGACATTCTCGAGCAGGAGGGTCTTTACCTTCCACGTGTTTGAATTCCTTCCAAACTTTTTCTTGTGGTTGAGTTCCAATAGCAAAGCATTGTGGTCTGAGAATATGCAGGGGAAAATCTCAATCTTTTGGTATCATTTGAGCCCTGATTTGTGACCGAGTATTTGGTCTATTTTGGAGAAAGTTCCACGTGCGCTCAAGAAGAATGAGTATTCTGTTGTTTTAGGGTGGAATGTTCTGTATATATGTATGAAGTCCATCTGGTCCAATGTGTTATTCAAAGCTCTTTTTCATTGTTGATTTTCTGCTTAGATGATCTGTCTGTTGCTGAGAGTGGTGTGTTCAGATCCCCTACAGTTAATGTATTCATATCAATATAACTCTTTTTTTGTTTAATAATTGGTTTATGTAGATGGCTGCTCCCATGTGGGGGGCATAAATATTTACAATTGTTAGATCTTCTTGGTGGATAGACCCTTTAAGAATGGTATAGTGTCCTTCTGTATCCCTGATTAGTCTTTAGTTTAAAATCTAATTTCATCTGACATGAGAATCACTACCCTAGCTTTCCTTTGAGGCCCAGTGGCATGAAAGATGGTTCTCCATCCCTTCACTTTCAGTCTGGATATATCTTCAGGTTCAAAATGTGTCTCTCGTAGGCAGCATATGGATGGGTCCTGTTGTTTTATCCAGTCTGTAGCCCTGTGCCTTTTTATGGGAGCATTAGGCCTTTCACATTGAGAGTGATTATTGAAAAATAAGTTTTTATTGACCTCATGTTGCCTGTGAAATCCTCATTTCTATGCATTGTCTCTGTAACTTTCTGTTCTATGTCACTCTTGGGTCCTTTGTTCTTTTATGGAATCCCCCTTAATATTTCTTGTAGCGCTGGCTTGGTGGTCACATAATCTTTTAGACCTTGATGGTCTTGGAACCTCTTTATCTGTCCATCCATTCTGAATGTCTCCCTTGCTTTAAAAATTCTCTTGGCTGCATGTTCTTTTCATTTAGTGCCCTGAATATGTCTTGCCAGCCCTTTCTGGCTTGCCAGGTTTCTGTGGACAGTTCGGACGTCATTTTGATGGTCCTTCCTCTCTTTGTAAGGAATCTTTTCTCCCTAACTGCCTTTAAAACCTCCTGTCTGAATTTATAATTGATGATTCTCACAACTAAGTGTCTGGGGGTCTTTTTAGACTCATTGATCTTGGGGGTGTCCTCTCTGCCTCTAGGGCATAAATACTTGTTCCATTCCCCAGATTAGGGAAATTTTCATCCAGTATTTGGTCAACTACCTCTTCAAGTCTTCTCTTTCTCCTCTCCCTCAGGGATCCCAATAATTTTGACATTGCAACCTTTCATGGTGTCATTTATTTCCCTAATCCTATTGTCATGGCTTCTAAGTTATTTGTTCCATGCCTCCTTCTGTTCCTGCTTCTCTATCAGCCTGTCTTTTAGGTCACTAATTCAATCCTCTGCCTCAGTTATCCTAGCTGTTAATCTGCCAGATCAGCTTTCACTTTCACCCTTAGGGATTGTATGTTCCTACTAATGGTCTTCTCCAATGTAACCATTGCCTGGACAATTTTTACCCTGAATTTCATTTCCGACATATTGTTGATGTCCATATCCAATAGTTCTGTGACAGAGGTCACACAGTCTCTGAATTTCTCCTTTGCTGGGTGTTCCTCCTCCTAGTCATTTTGGTGGGAGTTGGTTGAGGGGATGAATAGCTGAATGTAATAATCATGATCCAGTCAAGGTGCCCCTTGTAAAGTTTCAGAGCAATCAGAAGTCACCACCAAAAAGAAAGAAAAAAGAAAAAAAGAAAGAGAAAAAGAGGGGAAATCAAAGAAAAGAACCCAACCAAAATGAGTCCCAATAGTAAGATTTATAAGGTACATTAAGCCAAAAATGAACAAAGAAAAAGACTGACAAACACAGAGACATGAACGAAAAAAGAAAAGATACCCAGCCAAAATGAACCCCAAGAATAAGATTTATATGATACAAAAACAAAAGCAAATGCACAGAAACACTGACAGAAAAATAAGATTGGGAAGGTTGTTATAAACCCTTGATGTGGGCAAGGAAGTTTATTTCAGTACTTCCTAGGTGTATCTTGTTGTCTTTGTTAAAGGACTCAACTTTCCAGAGATGCTGGGAGATTAAAAGTAGCTTATATATAGGGTTAGTATTGAATAGGGAAAAGGATTACCTTGAAGCCTATATCTATATATACTAAAAAGAAAACAAGAAAAAGAAAATGAAACCCAGGTATATGTATGAAAAAGTTCAAGTTAAAAAATTATTATGAAATATGTTATATTAAATATCTAGTTGTAATGGTAGGTAGGTTAAAAAAATCAAAGAATCATGAGAATGAATTAAAAAAATTGTATCTGTGAAAGATACAGGTTTTGGGGCTATACTGGGAGCTTAATATACTGTTTTCCCCTGATGTTGGGGTTTTAAAGTCCTCTTGTTCTTTTGGCTTGTCTTCTGGGGGAGGGGTGTGCCACATTGTTTTTACAGTCAGTCTTGCTTGGGCTGAGTCAAGGGGCTGGACTCTGAGGAAACTGTTTTTTCAGCTTTTTGTTCTCTGGATATTTTTGTTCTTGGGCGGCTTTTTGAGGCTTTTCAGAGGGCTAGTGGAGAAAAAAAAAACTCTGGTCCCAGTCCTGTACCTCAGAGAGAAGCCTCAGTATGCTCCCCCCTGGATGGTCCAGAACACACAGACTCCCCTTCTGCAAACTCCGCTGAACACCGCAAACTCCCACAGGTGGTGCGCACTCCCAGCCACAGTCTCAGTGGTCGTCTGAGGCCCCCACTTGTCTCTACACCTCCTATGCCACCAAGACCGCAAGGGATATTGGTCCCCAGTAGCCTCGTCCTGGTGGTTGTCAGGGATGCTCTCTGGGGTCAATGCCCAGTACCTGGCAGTGGTGTAAGTCGCAGATGGCTGCGGATTCAGAGGCTGCAGGCCAGTGCCCAAAACAAGTTCTCTCAAGGGCGCAGGCAGGGTTGCACTCAGCCTAGGTAGCGTGGAGCCACAGACCCAAGGACCAAGGACTAGGGCCCCCACCAGGCTCTCTCAGGCATGGGTGGTCCCTGGCTGTGACTGTCCTGGGACCTTGGGCTTAGGACCGTGTCTATGGCCACGCAATTCCACCAGTTGCCCCTTTAAACCTTTTGCTCTTTTTGCTCTTTTAACCAGACTCCAAGTTAATGCTGGTCCCCAAGCACAGGGCACTTTCGTATTGGGGTATTAATTTCCAGTGTGATGCTTCTGGTGGCTCCCTCCCCCTTCTGTTTATCCTCTGATATCAGTCCGAGAGCTCCCACCTTGCTTTACCTCACTGGTGATGATCTTCTACCCCCGTAGAGATTGAGAAGTGTGTAATCTTACTTTTCAGGCTGATTTCATGGGTTCTCAGAGTGTTGAGTTAGCTATTTAGCTCACTTCAGGGGACCCACTGAAACAGGGACTCACACTTCTCCACCATCTTGCCCTTCCTCCCCAGGTTGAATGTTTCTAAATATACCTCCCTTAACACTTATTACAGTGCAATAGGCAAGACATGTCTGATGTTATTGATTAAATTGACAAATGATGAATATATCTTCTCATATCCTCGATTATTGTGATGATGGTTATGTGAGTTTCTTTTCAAAAGGCTTAACTTCCGTTTCACATCTCGCTGTTTTCTACTTACTCCAAAAGAATATGAGTCATAACATGATAATATATCTAGTGAGTTACTGGGACAACTCCATAATTCCATCCTTCAGAATATTGGATACCTGTTGTTTCTCATCCTCTTATATGAAACATCCTATATGAGCACCGGTGTTATATACAACTAATGAATCATTGAACACTAAGTCAGATACTTATATGCTGGCTAATTGAACATAAAAATTAAAAAAATAAAGAAAACACATTACTGTGTGGCTTTATTATTTGTTTTCATCCATGTGAATTTTATAATATTAAAATTGTTCTAGAAATTTAGGTATTAAAACTATGTTGAATTGGTTGTATGTTACATACTGAAGTACAAAAAATTTGCATTTAGAATAGAATAGTGAGAAAACTTGCAATTTCTTTTCAAATTTTAATTATTTAAACAATGTATATTTATACTCATTTACTAATGGTCACTAACACTTGTGAGGTATTTACATATATGAGGTGATTTAACATCTATTTCCTCATTAATACCTCTTAAGATAGTAATTATTCCCATTTATATATGAAGAAACTCAAATACGTTGTGACTTACAGTAAGTGCCAAAACTGGAAAATGTTCACAGGTCTTATGATTCCAAAGCTAAAGTACATATTATTATTCCCTTTGGGCTTCAAAGGAAGAAATTTCATTGAATGCTAAATTTAAGATCTGGAATAATAAAGCATTGCTATGGGTTTAAGGTCCTTAGAAATTTTTTTTAAAAGTTTATTTATCTAAGCAATCTCTACATTCAACATGGGGTTTGAACTCATTACCCCAAGGTCAAGAGTCACATGCTCTACCAACTGAGCGAGAGTGGTGTCCATAGGGAATTAAATAATAGAACTGCTTTCTACTTTTTTTTTGTCAAAGAAACCATTACTATCTGGCAGGGTATTTATTTATTTATTTAATTTTTAAATTTTATTTTTATTCTTTGCCCAAGGGGTACAGGTCTGTGAATCATCAGGCTTACATCTTTCACGGCACTCACCAAAGCACAAACCCTCCCCAATGTCCATAACCCATCCACCCTATCCCTACCCTCCCACCCCCCAGTAACCCTCAGTTTGTTTTGTGAGATCAGGAGTCTCTTATGGTTTGTTTCCTTCCCCGTCCCATCTCGTTTCATTATTTTTCCCTCCCTACCCCCCACAACCCCCCACCCTGCCCCTCAAGTTCCTCATATCAGAGAGATCATATGATAATTGTCTTTCTCTGATTGACTTATTTTGCCCAGCATAATACCCTCCAGTTCCATCCATGTCGTTGCAAATGGCAAGATTTCGTTTCTTTTGATAGCTGCATAGTATTCCATT